>CM021104.1:311107504-311399853 GCA_007115665.2 Sequoiadendron giganteum
ATTTACCTATATGCTTTTTGAAGATTCCTCCCTACTCATGATCAACACCCTGTCTTTTGAGTCAGACCATCAAACCCATGAAATAAACCTAGTCTATCCCCAACTCATTGATTACAACCAGTGAGGACCACTAATTTTGGACACGTTTGAAAACGATGAGGTGCTCTTGGAATTCATGGGATTACAAGATACAGTGCCATATGGAGATCATAAAGCTGGGTTTGACATCATACTGGATACACAAGCCTATTATGGGGATATGATTGAATTTTCAGTCACAAAAGCAAAAAAATTGAGAATAATATCAAGGTTTTTGAGTGAAAACCGCACTGTGGCTCTCTCTGAATCAAAAATAGTAAAAATAAAGGACACATCCAATGGTGAAAACCTCTCTGAGGCACCGGAGGATGAAGGATTCAATCTTCCTCTTAGTGCCATTCATCAAGAATAGTTAGCAATTCTGGCAGAACAGTGCAATCCCGTCAATCTAGGAATGGAGGAGCTACCACACATAACATTATATGCCAAGTCACTTCTCACAAAAGAACAAGAAATCCTGACTGCATTCCTAAAGAAAAGAAAAGTAAAATTTGCATGGACTTATGTTGATATGCTTGGGCTTGATCCTGAAGTTGTAGTTCATCACTTAGTTGTATACCCCAAAGCAAATCCTGTGAGACAAAAGTTGAGAAAAATGCATCCTCAGATAGCATTGTTGGTCAAAATAGAATTACAAAAGCTCCTAGATGCAGGGTTCATATGACTGGTTGACTATCTAGAGTGGGTCTCAAACCTCGTACCTATTTCAAAACCAAATGGGGGCATTTGCATCTGCACAAACTTCAGAGACTTAAACAAAGCATGTCCAAAGGATGAATTTCCACTTACAAACATTGACATGATCGTGGATATGATGGCAGGGCATGAGATGCTATCATTAATGGACAAATTCTTAGGATATAATCAGATCATGATAGCTAAAAAGGACCAACACAAGACAAATTTCACTTGTTCGTGGGGAACATACTGCTGGTATATGATGCCATTCAGGTTGAAAAATGCAGGAGCAACCTACCAGAGGGCCATGAAACTGATATTCCATGACATGATCCATAAAACTGTGGAAGATTATGTGGATGACATACTGGCTAAATCAAAGAAATGACGGGACCACATATTATCTCTGAGCTCCATTTTTGACAGACTAGAAAAGTATAAGGTCCGACTTAATCCAAAGAAGTGTGTCTTTGGGGTGCAATCGGATAAGGTCCTAGGGTACATCATATCAATGAGAGGAATCGAGGTAGATCCCACCAAAGTCAAGGCAATCCTTGAAATGGAGGCACCCAGGACACTGAAGCAGTTAAGAGGCCTATAAGGAAGACTCCAGTCCATCCGCTGATTCATAGCACAACTAGCAGACAAGGCAATCCTATATTCTCATCTACTCCACAAGGGGGTAGTATATAAATGGGACAAAAAATGTGACCAAGTGTTCAACAAGATCAAGGAGTATTTGCTCACACCACCAACCCTTATTCCACCGATTCAAGAAAAATCCTTGATCATATACATGTCAGCAATAGTAGCAGCCCTTGGTGCTCTCTTAGCCCAACACGATCAAAACGTGAAGGAAAGGGCTATCTACTACATCAACAGGACCATGGTAGGACATGAGTTGAACTACACACCTATTGATAAAGCTTACCTAGCAGTCGTATTTGCAGCTCAGAAGTTTAGATATTACATGCTAGCACATCAGATCAAGCTCATTGCAAAGATAGACCTGCTCAAGTACTTGATTTCCAAAGCAAGTCTCATAGGACAAATGGATAAGTGGGTTATGATCTTGATAGAGCATGAAATCAAGTATGTAGAACACAAGGCTATCAAAGGACAAGCAATCACAGATCAATTGGAAAAGGCACCAATATATGCAGAGAATCCACTTGTTTCAGAGTTCCCCGATGAATCAATCTTCAACCTTAGTGTAGTAGATCACTGGAAGATGTATTTTGATGGATCCTACACACAACATGGGTCAGGAGTGGGAATCTTCTTCATCACTCCACAAGGGGACTACATACCTAAATCATACAAGCTATCATTCCCATGCACAAAAAACATCATGGAATACAAGGCCCTTGTCATAGGGCTGAAAATTGTAGTATAGTGGCAGATCATGGCACTTAAAGTCTACGAAGACTCACAACTCTTAATCAACCAGGTAAACAATGAATATAAAACAAAGGATGACAAGTTGACTCCATATAATAAATTGGTGGAAAGTCTCAAGGAGTCCTTCATTGATATTACATTTGAATAGCTACCCAAAGGAAAAAACAGAGCAATAGATGTAATGGCAACAATCAGATCACTCCTAGAGATCTCGCACAATGTCCCAAAACAAGAATTCCTCATAGAGCAACTTCTCGTACCAGCTTTTGAGGTACCAGAGTCTGAATTCGTGTGTGAAATCATTGGTCTCGGTGATCCTTGGTACCATGATATTTACATTTACCTGAGAATAGGAGTCCTTCTCGCCAACATAAACTTGAACCTCAAAAGAGCCTTTGTTAAAAATTCATCCCGTTTTGTCATCCTAGGAGAAACCCTATACTGTAGGAGCATTGAAGGGACCCTTTTACATTGCCTAAACAATGAGGAAGCCTTGACTGCTTTAATCGAGGTACATAACAACATTTTTGGTTCACACTCGAGCGATACGACTTTGGCCAAGAAACTGTTGAGGATGGGATACTATTGGCCTACAATGGAAAGAGAAGCACATGACTATGTTAAAATGTGTTTGCAATGTCAACAACATGGGGACCTCATCCATGCACAAGCTTAGGAGCTCAACCCAATTATCACACCTTGGCCCTTTTCATAGTGGGGGCTCAATCTCATTGGAAAAATCACTCCCACCTCATCCTATGGGCATAAGTTTATCATCACCGCCACAAAGTATTTCATGAAGTGGGTGGAAGCCATCCCCATGACCTACATTACAGGAAAGCATATATCTAAGTTCATCTTGAATTATCTTATTTGTTGATGCGGTGTCCCTCAAGCCATTATCTCAGATAATGGGACACCTTTCAAAAATTAGGAGGTTCGCGACCTATGCTATAAATTTAAAATATAACATCACTTTTCCACTCCATATTATCCCCAAGGCAATGGCCAAGCAAAAGCCACCAATAAAACCATTCTAAAAATCCTCAAGAAAACAGTCAATGACATTGGTCGTGACTGACATCTGTAATTCAATCCCACCTTATGGGCCTACCGCACAAGCATCCACACACCAATAGGTGTCACCCCCTTCTCACTGGTCTATAGATCAGAGGCCATACTCCCCATTGAGATCAAGCTCCCATCCTTGAGGATATCACTGCAAAATCTAATAGCAAATGAAGAATACCGGGTCTTACGATTAAATGAGATGGAACTACTGGATGAGGGGCATATGGATGCCTTAAACCACTTGAAAGTCTATCAGAATTGCCTCAAACAAAGCTACAATAAGAAAATTAGGAGGTGGACCTTCCAAGTCGGCGAGCTAGTACTGAAGAAGAATCAGAAGAATGTGCCAAATCTGAATAGCAAGGGAAAATTTGAACCCAACTGGTTGGGACCATTCATCATTACAACAAGCTACAAGTCAGGGGCATACTAGCTATCAACACCTGAAGGGGAACCACTACAAGAGCCCATAAAAAACTCTAATCTCAAAAAAAATTATGCCTGATCTTTTAAGGGTAAAACCAAAAATACAAAAAATTAAAAAAAATACAAAAAGGATTGAAAGATAGTAAAGAGAAAAAAAAATCATCCTCTAGTGAAAACCACTTTGGTGGCACTTTGGGCAAGTACCTTGGTGAAAACCTGGCAAACAAGCACCTTGTGTAAATAAAGTACTCTCCATCCACCAAGATCTTCATGGCTTGTTCTACATCATTCATCCATCACGCTTCCATTGCATCCCATATCATCCTTCCATCATCCATCCATGTTTTTATCATAGCTTGATCTTGTGTTTGTATCATGTTCCACCCTAGTACTACTTGACACATTCTTAAGGTCAATTTGTCCTACCTATATAAAAGTAGTCTATTGCATCACGCTGGGGGCATGTTATTTTACTTGCATCAGATTAGATTCGTATAAATTCTTGTGATCTTCCTTAAAATGAAAAAATCCAAAAACATCAGAAAATTAAAAAAAAACATTCATAAAATCAAATTAAAAATCCCAAAACATCTAAATCATATCAAAATCCAAAACATGCCAAAAATCCAAAAAATTAAAACAGTGGAGTCATCTTATCGAACTACGTCGTCTCTGATCTTGAATGTAGGCAAGGTTGATCTTTGATCATCTCCCGAGATACCTTAGGTCAGTCCATTAAGAGTGTCACAATAAACTGACAATCCATCTTGATCGTATCTCATCATTAAATCAAGTTTGTGTCAGTCGAACTACGTGGTCTCTGTGTGTATAATGTAGGCAAGGCTAATCTATTGATCAACTCTTGAGACCGCTAGGATAGGTCTTTAGGTTAGGTTCTTGGTTAAAATCTCAAAAAATCCAAAAAAATTGAAAAATCCGAAAATCAAAATAGCCTCAAAACATTTCAAAACACCAAAAACATCCAAAACATTCAAAAAACCCAAAAAAGTGCATTCGTCTCACTTCAACATTCACCAGCAATAAATATCCTCTCATAATAAATCAATCTTCATTTTCATCATTTGGTAATTCAATCGGAAGCAAGTCTAGTAGGTGTAAAAGCTCAATCGTCAAAGTCTCAAGTCTAGGTCAGTAAGTAAGCAAGTTACTCAACTCTTGGTATCAATAGCTTATCATCCAGTCAATCCCATATCATCTGATAACATGTCCTAGGATGCATCCTTCCTACAATGGACATCAACATCAGGCATCACCGTAGTTTAGTCTTAGCTAGCGGTATGAAGAACATTAGCTTGTTTGCTTACTTTATCTTTGTCTTTTTGACTTATCTTATTTTTGTGCACATTTCAGTGACCTCTCGATGATGTCCAAACAAAGGGATCTAGAGAGAAAGAAATGGGGCAACAATCATTATTTTTTTATCTACTGTGCTTGTTGGATGTTCTTGTAATATAACTTGGTCATGCGTGCTTTGTTTGGTTTGTAGGGAAGGTGACTAAGATGTCTTGTTGACCACATAGGAAGGCTTGTTTTTCTATGTTTTGGTCTGAGATGTTTAGAATATCTGAACTGTATTTTGAATAAGGTTTTGTATGTTAGGTGTGAACAAGTACTCCTATCTGATTTTCGAGTCGAAGTCCATCACACTAGGTGCAATGCCATCCTAGTTCTTTATACCTTGATGCATCATACCTATGTGTATTATCAAACATAAGGTAAATGGTCCTTTTAAAATCCCAACTCCTGATATCATTATCATCATCATCATCATTAATAATGTAGACTTAGTGGATCCTCCTTTCATCATCTTATTTCTTCTTTCTTCTCTCCGCACTAACATGGTATCATGACGGTTAACCAAAACATCACCAATGCATCCATCTTGAACCTCTTTGTCGTGAGATTGACCCTCAAAATTAAACTTTTCGCTTGATCTCTCGAGGGGGCAATGTACTGGTGTACTTCCTTCTCATTGGGGCAGCAGTGGGGCATCTGAAAAATTCATTTTTTTTTGAATTTTGATCTTGAC
This sequence comes from Sequoiadendron giganteum, assembly GCA_007115665.2. Taxonomy (NCBI): domain Eukaryota; kingdom Viridiplantae; phylum Streptophyta; class Pinopsida; order Cupressales; family Cupressaceae; genus Sequoiadendron; species Sequoiadendron giganteum. The sequence continues at coordinate 311,113,230 of CM021104.1, forward strand.
AACTTATTCTTTGAACCAACACAACAGGTGCATTGCTTCAAAGATGAGAAAAATGTAAACACGAAAAATATACAAATTGATCCTAAACATCTGATCCTGATCTTACTAACACCATTTCTTCCTAAATCATCCCCTTTACTAATTAATTTAATTAAATAATCTTTATTTGATTAAATTCATCATATTTCCTCTCTCAATTAAATAAATCAAATTTATCTGATTAAGTCATTCTCTTCCATAAATTAAATAAATCATTTTGTTTAATTAATCATGTAGTCTCTCTTTTAATTAAATAATCCACCTTATTTAATTAAATCTCTAAAGTCATCTCTTTAAATTATATAAATTATCTTTATTTGATTTAATCTAATACCACCTTCTTTAATTAAATAAATCAATCTTTATTTAATTAAATCTAAATCATTATTCCTTTCAACTTTTATTTATTTAAATCTTAAATCTAAGTCAAAATTGTCAAATCATCTAATTTTTACCTAAATTAATCAAATCATGATTAATCCTAATCCAAATCATTTAAATTTTGCAATTTGCACCAATAAATCAATTTAATTGATTTATTAATTCATCTATTTTCTCTCAACTTGGCATCAAAAAGGGAATATTTTTCAAATTTGAAAATCCCTCCAAAAGGGATGAGTACATCCAACAAGGCATTAAAGGCCTCTTACATGTCCTTTTGCCTTGAGCCAAGTGGCATTTACTCCATTTTTTCTTCCCTTTAAACTTGTCATCTCAACATTCTCAAATTCCACCTAACCATATTTATGTGCACATTCATCCAAATGTGCTCATTCCTCCTCCAATCACATGTGGACAAGTGGCCTTCTTTCATTGGTTGGTATTTTATCCCACATTCATACAAATCCTTCAATCTTCCATTCTTCAAATCTATAAATAAATGGCCTATCCTATTGAATTGATCATCCACAATCCATGCAAGCTTACTATGCTCAATTTCATCTTCAACTTCATCCATTTTCATTCAAGTTTCATAGTTTTATCAAATTTATTGGCAAATTGCATCAAAGAATCAAAAATCATCATTAAATATCATCAAATCACATCAAGGAGTTGGTAAAGGGCCATTTTCCACATCAAAATGGCACCAATTCCCCCATGGGATTGAAAGTTTTCTCATTAGATAGGATTTAATTAACTTTTATTGTATTGTTCTTCATTTTATTTCCTATCTTGATGTTTCAATCTAATTTCATGGGGAATGTTGAGTCTAACTTGCATTTTAATCTAATTATGTGTTTTTTCTTTGTCTTTGTGCAAGTATAGGTTCACCATTTACATTATCAATAAACATAAAACATATTAATGGATTTCATAGTAGATCCCTCTTTAATCCAAAATATTTGACTCTTTGTGACTATAGGTTGTTGATAGAAAGAGGAATCTCTTCGGGTTCTTGTTTACCCTTAGAGTCAACTAAAATAATTTGGAAGGGTGGATGTACTTGTAGGTACTCATTCATAACCTTCTTACTAAACCCAATTGCCTTCCTTCTATAATCCAAGGGCATCTCTCTATGAGTTGTTGATTTAGGAGTTTATCCTCCGGGGACAACTCATTCCTAGTCCCAAAGTTAGACAAGTTTTGGAAAATTAACTTCCTGACTATTTTCCTTGTTCTTATTTTCCTTGCCATCTTGGCATAAGAACTTTTCAAACTTTTTTTACTGATAATCTTTGAAGAAAAACTTATGTAATGAGCTCATAGGTCCAAGTGTTGAACCTGGTAGCTCTGATACCACATGTAACATACCTAATATTTACTCAACAATTTTCACCTAAGTTTTAACACAAAAAGTGAATAACACAAGTTTCCAAAGGACAAGAAATGAAAATTTTCCTTTTAAATAACATAATTGCACATTGCATAAATAATTTTGGCATATCATTGCCTAAATGAAATAACATTACATAATTCCAAGTAGATGAAACTCATCTTTTCAAATACATATTACAAATGATTCATGATCATGTTCATATACAAATTCATAACTTACAAGAGTTCAAGGTCAAGGTGTCCTCAATTGGATCACACTTTTTCTATTTCACAAGCCTTGGTTGTCGACTGCAAGAGGGAGAACATCACGCAAGTGCTTTTCCTCCAACCATGTACTTAAGTGGTCCACTGCACATATTCCTAGCTGGAATGGTGCTACCTTTCAACGAAGAGTTTGGTATGTAAACCTCTAGTAATGCCTACTTGAGTATGGTGTTGTGTCCTACATAACTAGTACAGTCATACAACTATGGATACCCTCCAACTATGCATAATGCTACTAACTAGCGATGCAATCCTGGTGCACAACGAATTGACAAAGTGTATGCAATGACTTCTATAATTACTTTGGCCAAATTTTTCATATATATAATAAATCCTGTAACGCCCCGCCACGCAACCCTAGAGGAAGTTGCAAGCAACTAAAACAGACTAATTTTTTTTTTGTTTAAGTATAATTAATAAGCAAGTTCACTAACTAAAGCCAACATCCTCTAAGGTTACGAGACATAGGTTATATAGAACCTCAACAAAAAACGAATTTAAACCATGTCAATAATTAATTAAGAAATAGAAACACATACATTCCAATTAAGATAAATTACTCTAAAGCATACGAGATAACTTTCAATTCAATTTATCCATAATTAAACAATAAGGTTACATCACTCATTCCCCGAATGAGGCAAGTCCAATAAATAAGGTTACAAATACAACTTCCACCTCGATATCAAATGAGGGGTAAAATAATACAAGATCAACTGAAATGAAATAAAGCAAGAACTGAAATTGAATCCAACGAGCTCTCCAACAGGAAGTCTCGTCCACATGAACAAGAAGAAAGAACCCAATGGATTTAGGTGCACGCCACCCAACCAAGTGGAACCCAAAGGCCCACCCCTCGTGCTAGGAGATAGTAACCAAAAATCCTAGCCAAGACCATCTACCTCTAGACACAGGCTAACACATAACTGAACCAAACTGACACAACCAAACCCATGTACCTCACAAGTACAACACAAGTACATCATGAGTACAACTCAAGTACAACTCTAGTACCACATAAGTATAACTCTACATGGTTACATTGCTTCCAGAAATAAAGCAGATCAAGTATGTTACGAGAACCATACACATAATAATCAAATACCAACTATGGTCACATTAGGTATGTTAAGAAAACCATACCCATAAAAACAAGTACTGACTATTGTCCTAGACAGAGCATCATCACATAGTTCGTCATAAGTTACCCACTGCGGACCGTCAAGATGGTGGCCTCAACCGATCCCCGACCCTCATACTTACTAATGCGAAATCAAATACCAACTATGGTCCTAGATAGAGTGTCATCGCACAGCTCGTCATGAGTTACCCGCTGCGGATCATCAAGATGGTGGCCTCAACTGATCCCCGACCCTCATACTTACTAATGCAGAGTCAAATATCTTTCATACAGACAAGATAGATGACCTTGCCTCCCCAAGCCTTCCCACTCATCCCAAGTCTAAACGAGCCCTTGTGTCTATGAGTGAAGCCAACTTATCTTGATTAGTGAGAAGTTAGTCCTAATATTCTAAGTATTGATTTAGTTTCACTTGATTAAACAACTTCTGAAGGTTACCCAATCTTACCTCTTCTGGGCTCTGGCCCCTACGAAAGCCACTCTTCTACTTGACAACACAAATACCATCCAATCACCAAGGGTAACAAAGTGCAACAAACAAGATATCAAGACCACGCCTTTCACAAGAGGCGACATAAAATGAAACTCACTCCAACACTGGAGGCAACAAAACACATAACAAGGTCACTCCTTACAAGGAGACACAGATCCCATAATCCACTCCTAAACCAAAGAGATACAAAGATCCCTGTTCATGAGAACCGGCTTATTAACTGAATACGAACCATGCACTACCCAAGGGATACAAAATGGTTGACAACATGACATGACAACCCACATAAGATAAGATCCCCATCCTCTAAGATTCTCTGGAAGACTTATTAAACTCTATAACTCCATTCCCCAAAACAAGAACACGAAGAAAAAGTTCACTGAAGGCAACTGAAAGAAACTACCTTTGGATATTCTAAATCCATTTCCTCACTTCATTCAGTAATCTATTGCATCAATAACACTTAATTTAATGTCTTGTCAAGACAAAGGATGAAATTTAAACCAAACATTTAATTTCCTAATTGCCTTTAAATAATAAAATAAGCATTTTCATCTATAACTCATATCATATCGCTTTAAAATAAATAACCGTTCGTCCTTGCATACTAAAACATTTTAAAATAAATCAATTAATTTTGTTATTAACACATTACTTACAAATTCAATATTTGCCCTTTTCAAATCCATTGTTTAAAATAAAATCAATAATTTGACTATAAGCCCAATATTTTAAATTTTTCAATTATATTTAAATCAAATCAATAATTGGACTTTTGCACATCAATTTAAATTTCACAATTACATTTAAATCCAACATCATTAAAATAATATTTTAATATATGTATATATTTAGAAAATATATATACATATATCAAATAAAAACACAACTAAATAAATAATATTATAATACTACATAATATAATATTGATCATTTACTATGTATTATATTGCATACAATACATATAAATATATTAATATTATAATATTAAAAAAAATTTAATCATATATTATATTTTATTTTTAATCCACCCATAAGGCCTTTGGCTGCGCGCCAACCCTTAGGGTTGAGCCGCGACTGCCTTGGGTCGTGCGCATAGTGCACCGACCGCGGGTTTCTCAGGCGGCGACGGTTAAAGAGGGCGGCAGTCGAACCAAGGCGGTGGGTTGCAGGCGGCGCCGACGACAGTGGTGGTTGCATACACAGCCGGCCACCACCTCCGGTGGTGCTGTGCACAGCACAACTAACCATCGGCGGTGGTGGCAGTGGCTATGTAAACAACCACCATGTTGGGCGGTTAGCAGCTGCAGGGGTCGCGCTGGGCACGACTCCCCCCACCCGCTTCTAATGGGGGTGAGCCCCCAACCCCCCCCCACCCCCCCAAAACAATTTTTTTAATTTTTTAACAAAAAAACACAGAACAAATGCCCTGCAGATTTTTTTAATCCGACTTTACAAAAAAAATAGGGTTTTTTATTCTCCAACCCAAATATTAAGAAATAAATATAATATATATATATTTATATATTCACAAGGAATCTATATAATTAATTGAGGAAATAAAATTTAAAAGACAATTTTCAGTCAAAAACTCCATTGATTTTCTTGAAGAAATATTTTTTTTTTAAAGAAGGGATTTTTTGCAAACAAACTCAGATTTCAATATGGGTTTTCTATTTTTTTTTTTTATATCATAATCTATTTGAGTTTTCAAACAATGAGTTTTGCAAACAACAATTCCAAAACACATGAATATTTTCAATTTCAATAACAATTAAATAACATGAACCTGGTATTTTGAATTTGAGGAGGTCCAAATGATGCTTAGCTTCCAACCTTGCTTCCAAATCCAGTTCCACAAATTTTGTAGCTTAAATCCCCAAAACCACAAAATCCAACAATTCCTCCTCTTTCTAATTCAATCTTTTCCAAAATTTCCATGATCCAAAATTGTGAAGAAAAATTCAATAATAAAGAAATTCTTCAAAAAATATCATGCACCAACCCTCATAAATTTCAGAAAACAGAAATAGAAATATCTCATTTTTTCAATTTGAATTCAAACTTCTAAAAATGCAATTTAAATCATTTTCTTTTATTTTCAATTTTAATTCCAATTTCCAATTAAAATATCAATCAATTCAAACAAGTAACTTAATTCAATTTAATTAATTCAATAAAATGAAGCTAATCCAAGTTTAAATCATTTTATTAATTAAATGAAATTAATTAATTAATTAAATGATATCTTCCAACATAAAAACCAAATTAATTTAATCAATAACTTAAATACAAAAAACCGTATAATTACCCTTTTCTATTTTGCAATTAAATAATCGAAGAGAGGGAACAATATTCAAAGCAACACAACCCGACAACACCTGATGACACACTAGGACTAGGGTGATGACTTCGCATGGAAAACCTAGCTACTATCTCCCAATCAAATACCGTTGGGCATTGGACACGCTCACACCTGTGAAACTAGGTGGAGTCGATGCCCTGTACCTGTCAACCTACGAGCAAAGAGTATATCCACATACATAAACATGTCATAATTAAAACACACCGTGAAGAGGAAATCACAGAATTGCAGGGCGCTCACAAGCGAGTGATACAATATCATCCCCTTCACCAATACAATGTAACCAACTGACAAATCTAACATATTAATATAATCCAAAGCATAGGCATCATTAATTCGAATATCCATTTATGTTAATTCAAAACATGCCATAAAGATAACATCATATTAAAATACCATCACATCAAAAGATAACATTCACGTCGCTTTATAGATAGCGAACAAATAACAGCCGGGTACCATAGTCAAGGTACTAACAAAAAATACAACATAATAAAGTATCTGAATATCCAGAAACACATCAAAGCAACATAACAGCACAATGACACACTATCCAACCAGAAGGCAAAACGAAGGGGTATTACAAATCCACTTTCTATGAAGCAGTAGAATATGTTCACCCACCCCCTTACTCGACTTGGAAACTCAACTGACCTATGAATAATTCTTCCCTTGGTTTGACCCCAAGGTTTAAATATCATAAACATGAATTCATTCAAAAGTGAGACATACAAATAATGACTTGATTGATCAATTAGGTTTGACCCAACCTTTTGAATACCTTGTTACATACCCGTAACAATCTGGGACTAGCAACTGCCTCTTATTCAAGTTCCTTCTTTTAATCATGGGAGTAACGACTCTCTTAGTTCATGCATAATTAGTTAATATTGATGACACCATGTCACCGATTAGACACACTTGGTCTCAATCTAAAACACTGTCAATATGTTGATATGTATAATAATCTAGTATTAAACTTGATTTGAAGATTACGTCTTTGTATTGTGTTATGCCTAGCATGGCTCTGTCCTTCTAGGATGTCATAACCAATTTGGTTATTCTCAACATTAAATATCATATAAAATCTTATGTTCATAGTAATGTCCAATAAAAAGTAAGCACAATAAGCTATTTAACTTCTAATAATTCAACTAAGAACCTTTCAACTAATCTCCAATTTCCTCATGGTTCTTTCCAAGTTATCCTTTGGATAATTTATATAGGGTCTACATTTGCATGTAATAGACAATCATATATCTTTTCCTTCAATATAACATATATTTTCTCATGTTTAAAATGCATGATAAGTTGGTATCCAATTTGGAGAATGTTTTCTACTTGAGAGGAGTCTATACTTCTGCACCTTAAAATCTCCTCACATTACGTCTTTGGTTTGCCAAGATGTATAGTCCTCTTCTCTAAGATTAGAATACCATGAATAGGTATTAATATAGCCTTTTGGTCAAAATATATGGTATCATTCAAATATAGTGAGGACGTATTTACTTCTAATACGTGTTCTAACTCTTTAAAAAAAAATGATATAGCTCTTATTCAAGTGTATACCCTAATCCTAGGGAATAAACTAATCTTCTACTTTCAAGGGTTATAAGCAATCGAGAATGTAAGTTCTCCAGCCATGTTTAAACTACCAAATAAAGGTATTCATAAAATAACATCATTCCCTATATAGTAATGGCATAATACTTCTATTAGGATTTCAACCCCTTTCATTGCAAAGCAACATAACTCATACATATAATACAAATACAACCCTATATTACTAGGATATTAACCTATTACCCTATTTAGCTTCTCTTTGCTATGTTTATCAAGCAATATAATCAAGATAGTTGCTTATCACACTATTTAGATTTCCTAATCCAACTTATATATAATCTAGTTAAATACACAAGCTCTCATAAACTATCCAATAGCAATAGTATGTACACAGTGATAGCTCAAACACTTTCAAACCATATTCAAACTTAGTTTCAAAATTAAAAAGAGAAAGAGATAGAAATATTTTAAGCATGCTTGGAATAATATAGCTCCAAATGAGTATCTTGCAATTCCTTGCTTAATGCACAATGGCTATGCCTGCTACCTCCTCTATTATTAGGTTCTCAACTCAGCCTTTCCTCACACTAAAAAAACTACTTAATGCTCTCAAACTCACAAATATGTTGCTCTCAATCTCAAAAATATTTTTCTCTCAAACTCACAAATATGAAAAATGATTTCAAAATGAATGGGCAACCAAATATTGTGTTTCTTCTCTCTATTTATACAAAAATGGATAAAAGTTGTTTCCTAAAAGAAAGCTACATTTGATGCCACTTCTTAGTTCCTTGCTAGCCGTGGGTGTTGTTGTACAAAATATAGTTGCAAATATGTCTTTGAAACCAACTGTAATGCTTTCCCAAAATGCCACGACTTGGCTAGCGGTTTCTAACTTTCTATTTATTGTACAATGTTTTAGATAAAAGCTCTTTAAAGACGACACATTGGAGTTCAAAGCAAATGGAAACTATCCTTCTTCCCATCACCCAAGTGTGGACTTTACACTTGCTATTTTTACTTGGTCAAAGCACCTCATATATGGGCTGCACAAAAGTGTTTTAGAACTCCATTTAACCTTTGCCTTTATTGTGGAATTTTTGCCACCTATTCTTATGCAAGGTTTGGGGCCATTGTTGGTTGCCTTTAATGTTTTAAACAAGTATTAAAAATAGCTTTCTATCTTGCCATTTTGTGGCATATACATACCACCATATGCATGGCTTACTTGCCATGTAATATGGCTTCCATCACATATATGAAATAACAATAATATGCTTATAATATTAAGTATGTATATATATTTACATAAATATTATAATAAACTTTATATTATAATATGTATATATATATCATGTACACGTATTTATATATATATATATATATATATATATATATATATATATATATATATATAAAACAATTATATATACATATATTAATATATAGTATATATATATATTAGTCATTTAATTAAATATGTATATATATATATATATATACCATCATTTAAACATTATATATATATATATATATACATACATACATACATACATATATGTATATATATTTGAATGTTCACATATGTATTACGTATCTACGTATGGGTATATGCAAACATTTCTATCTACACATGCTCATATGTACATAGTTCATATATATGTGCCACCACCTATATATATACACATATACATTCAATATATACGTATCCATATATAGATATATATCTAATGCTCATCAAAATGATTTAACACTATGACTCAAATTGACTAAACAATCAAAGAGAGTTAAAGACAACCATCCTAACTTTCTTATCAACCAAAAAGCTATCAACATGGTTTAACACTTATCGACACATAACTCAGATTGACTCGACAAGGTTTATCTAATCTATGCAGTGAGTGTGTGCGTGTACTCAAATAGGTTTACCGATGGTTCCCATACCAACTTCCTCTCTTGGGTGATACTCCCCCTCTCCCCATTGGAGGGTTTGAATCTTTTTTGCATCCAACTTAGAGAAGCATGTATAAAGTTAGTTGTTAATATGAAAATCATATTCATCATATATCATAAGCATCATTAAAGCATTTAAAAGTAATTCATCATAACACATATTCACATATTTCATTCATCCATTTAAACTTTATCAAAATATAATCATTAAAATAATATTCATTCACAAAGGTAAAAGTAATTTGGCAACTTAGAAATGGGGTTTAACAAAGGGTTTCACTAGGAAGGTGCTTGCCAAATTTAGGAAGTACCTAAACTTATGGAGCATTTTGGGTCAAATTTGACTTGCCATTAGATTCAAAAAGGTTCGAAACCCTTATTTTCATATAATTTTTTCTATTTTGGAAAAAGTTTATAGCTAAGGCAATTTTTTATTCTATGATCTATACAACTCCATTGAACAATTATATATATATATTTGTGTGTGTAGTGCTTAGTACTAATTAGGCTAACACCTACATAGTACACATATTATTGTAGAAATGGAAACAACAACCATCACCTCAACACCAATATATGTGCCACCACAATGACCGCTTCCTCCTTATTAGGTTGCCACCACAATCAACGATGCCATTGTCCCATTGTGCAAAACCATAATCTATGTCTAGAAAGTATTTTCCCACTTATAATTGGTAAGTTTCATTTTTAATTGAGTGGTATTCACATAGAGGAATATTTTTTTAGGGTTTGTCCAGTGGTTTTGGTATATTTTGGTGCATCTAGGAATATTATGACTACTTTAATTTTCTAACTATTGATGTTAACATGATGTCATCATTTTTCATCCTCCTAGATTTACTTGAATCTAATCGGATTTTGGTCTTGGAACCTATTATGCGAAGTCTTCATTTTGGGTTGCATTGACACTAATTTTTGAGCAATTTATTTTGATCTAGATTAACTTTTTGAGAGTTTCATAGTGGTATAGGTATTTTTTATTTTGTTGTTTATTTTTTTAGATAAATCATAAGTTTTCATAGGTGATTCCTAGGGGTTATTATTTTTAAAACTTTTGAGGCTCCATTTAGATCAAATAGTAACATTTTTTGGTGCATTTTTTTTGAAGGTGCACAACTTTTCATGTACTTCTCATCGAAGTAGTTTGATTGATCTCATTTTATCATAAAAAGTATAAATTTATCGCTATGGTCTAATTTAGCATTTGTAATACATTGAGATTAAGCCCACTTCATTGATTTGATAAGTAACAACTATAATTGCACTAATTATAAAGTTTCATCATCATAATCTTTTAGGGGTCTCATGACTATATGATTTGAGGGGGTTAATCTTATGATTTTGTATGTTCTTTTGTTGGTTTTATGATTGAGGATCTTGGGGGAGTTAAGATTTCATGTTTCTAACTCTATCTCCCTTCCATTTGAATATTTTACATAATCCTCCTAAATTAGGTAAGTTCAAATTTAGTTATTGTGGGAAGAAAAATTATGATGAAAATGAATGATTACTAAAGAAAATTGAGGAATTGAAGAAATTTTTTTAGGATATTCACATTAGTTTGCTAGATTCTTCTAATCGAGCATCACCAAATATACCAATGATTCATACTTTGACATCTTGTGTGGGCACATGATTTAAGGATGAACAAAGTAGTCAGATTATATGCATTGAGATCTCATCTCCATCACCTATTGCCCCATCCAAATATAGTGTAGCTTCATCCATGAATTCTAATGGTTCCTTGTAGTTGGTTCATATCAATCTTCCTAATCCACTTCATTGAGAGATCTACTTACTAAATATTTCATATTTTATTTTTGGAATGCCATCTTTCAAATATTGATGACACCATTGAAGACATTAATCTCCTATGTGATGTTAGCTACTATGGATCACATCATCTTCTTCAAATGTCGTGAGGGAAAATTTAGACCCTCTTTTTCTTTCTCTACCTACATCTACTTTTAGAGTGACAATTTATTTAAATTCAGGAGTCCCCATATTTGAACGAGTCATAATTCATGTTGACACCCTTTGTAAGAGTACAAGATTATCATTGATCCAATTTCCTTACCTATGGTGAGCACCATACATCCATTGTTACTATACCTAAATGTTGTATGACACCTAATCATCTTATTAGTATTTATCATATATTAGAATTGGATTAGAGAGAATTGATTAGCATTCAAAGGATTCATCTTTGTCTTGGATAGTGTTCTACATTCATTTCCACAAGGTTTTGATCTCTCACTTTTTCCAGTTAGGCCTAAGGTTCTTGATTTGATTTTGGTACCTCTAGGCACTAACATGATGAAATTTGAACATATTTGAAAGACATCATATATTTTTATTTTTCTTGCTTCATATTCCTTTTAGGACTAGGAAAATATTTTGCATACACCTTTGGCTTTGTTTCTTCCTTAGGGGAGAAACATTGTTCAATGATCTTGGACCATATTCAACATTCAATGTTGAGAATTGGCACAAGAAACTACACATTGAGAGGGGTGCATGGTCTCTTTTCTTCTCTCTATTAAGGGAGATATTTTTTCCTCACATTGGGTTTTATCCTTCTCACTTTTTGCAAGGGGGGAGTTTAGTCTTATAGGTTTTATCCTTTCTTCTTTGAAAGGGATCAACATTATACATGAGTATCTAACATGGTCTAGTTGTAGGGATCAATTTCTATTTTTTTATCTCTCCTAAGTTGCACCTATGGGGGGTGTTGGTGTAGTATTTTATTCACTTGGGATATTTTTATATCTTAAGTGTGATATTAAACTCATTTAATAAATTTACTTATCATAATTAGAATATTTAATTATTCTCACTTAAGTTTCTAATGACATATGTACACATTGACTTGAGGTACACAAGTGCCACCACTACCTCATCAATTCATGATTGATGGTAGTTCGGTGTCACTTATATTTAGTTAAGACCACTTTTGTCTCAATTAGACCAAGTTAACTCACCTCTTGATTGAGAGTGACTAAGAGTTAACACACCTCTTAACACATGCCATCTCCTTGATTCATGCATCAAGATGCCTATATATTTGTATGTTACTCTTTGTAACTTGCCTCATGATATTGAATGTAGAGTAACATTACTTTATTCATTTGGTTTTGTGATTTTCTTATAGGCATTTAGTCTTGGGTGGATTTGTTGTTCATAACAATTTTTAACAAAATCTTAGCCTTTGAATCACTAACCCATGTATTCTTAGAAAAAAATGAGTTACAATGTAATGTTAGGCTCAGTTTTTATATGGAGATCAACCCTCTTAAGCAAGGGGGAAAACATGTAAGATATGGCCTTTTTCGGTAGTAGTGAGCAACCATTGTTGCATTCCTCGAGCAATTGATTTAAGATCAAATGAGAACCACATGTCCCACTTCATGCTCCTTAAGATCTCTTTAACAAGTAACACAAGTCTCCATGTGTTTACACTAAGCTTCACTCATAATAATCATGTGAATTAATCAACCAAAATATGATGATGACTAGCCTCCATCTTAAGCCATCTATTTATATGTGAGAGAGCAACAAGCAAGGGAAAAATTATTAAGTTTTCTTGTCACCATTAGTTAATGTGCCAAGCACTAATAATTAATGCCCTTAAATACATCTCCAAGGTGGGTGTCCAAGTATGTTACTAGGACCAATTGATCACACATTCTCTAAAGTACCTCAATTGCACACTTCAAGCCTATTACCTGAGATTGACTTGCTACATGTGACTCAAGAATCAAGTGATTTTTACAATATTGAATATTTTACAATCATCTCCATAAATTAAATGTATTCCTCCAATGAGTCTAATAACTCATGTGGTCACTAACACTAAATGCCATAACAAACCCCTATGAAAATAGTGAGCATTCCCCAAAGTGTGTCACCTCATTTTGACATGGAACACAACTTGACAAAATATCAAATATTTCAATGTGCAAGGTGTATGACACCTTTTCCCACCTTAGGGTTAGGGTTAGCCATGTTAGAGTGATCCAAATCCAACTAAAAATAGATATTATCACATGGTTGGGGAAATTTTTTTCCTTAACAATTTGCAACACCTCCCTTCAAAACATAATCACCAACTTATTAGATAAAATGAAGAACTAGAGATGAAGCCTTAACAAAAATACTTGGCATTATGAGTAGTAAGAAGAGACTTGTGAAATCCCCACAAGAGTGGAACATATTATAAATGTTAATGCACCCTTGATACACTAAGCAATCTTCAACAAATGCTTTAGCAACATGAGATGACTTCACTCCCAAAGTGGTATCACTAAAGAAAGTTGACTCTTTGCCACCTACCTTAACCTCCTTGACTACATAAACATCGTAAACAAACAACTAGAAATTCTTTGCTCGATCTTACACACAATCCAAAAAGGACAGAGAGATTGACATGTCCACAAAAAAACCAATACCAATGAAACACAAAATAAAGGAGCGAAGGGAGCCCTTTTGTATTAAGGGTAACCTTGCCTTCTCAACTCCCAAAATACACTCTATAATAGAACAAACAATACCATCTCCCTCTTCTCCATCCTTGTCCTCCATAGCTAACAAACTACCATCCTTAGTCACTCCACAAACCCTAGAGTCCGCTCTCAAATGCATAATTTCTCATTTAAAAGAGTGAAATAAACATAATACGGTCCTTTAATTTTTTAACAAGGGGAAATAAAAAGAAAAAGTTAGTTAATTCTGCACACCATGAATGCAGTAAAATTTATAATGTGAGTACCATTAAAAAATACATCACTCAATGTGAAATCAACTATTTGCATGATCTGTGAAGAAAATATAGAAAAAAAAATTGAGGTCAACAATCGAGATTTACCATATAATTTTACCAATAAAGTCGCGGCAGTAAAAATGTACTCACTGGGTTTTTACCCCTTCTCTGTCAAGTCATTCAATCCTAACGGAACAGAAAGCAATATGACCTTCCGGGCAGCCCCGAGGTCGAACTCCAGAGTCGACAATTATAGCTTGAATGGATTAATAGCAGAAATGCAGTACTCTAAAACCTAGAACTGAATAGAGAAATAATGGAGAACAATGAAGGCTTGCACTTGGAGGGCGCACGGCGGCCCAGAAGCGTGTCTACGAGAAGACCTCGATCAGAGTCCCACACTTTCCCCAACAATAATAACAACGCCAACGCTGTTCCTGCAAATTCTTCTCATCTCAAACCGCAAAATCTTTCTTCGTCGTCTTCGAAATCTTCCAAGCGCCGTCACAGGCTTATTCTTCCGGTATGTTTTATCCCTTTAATGTTTTTAAAGCTGATGTTTTACAGTCCTATTAGTATATTTTTTGTTTCCAAAAATTTGAAACCACGTTACAGCAATTTGAGTAATTAATTGAAAGTAATTGAACTACCCCTGCTGTCCACCCTACTTTTCAAATTTGATGCTTTAACCCTAACTGTCAACCCAAGTATTTCTGACGGCTTTTGCTGCAAAGTAAAAATTTTAAATTGGAAGAATAAAGAGCGATCGGGGACAAATTCACTTAAATATATAATTTTTGTGCCAGCGGCAATTCTTATTTTTTATTATTGTTTTTTCAAAGCTGGTGAAGGTTAAACACATGCCTTTTCCACAAAATTATACCACTGAACGTCTTGTAAGTAAGTTTTGGAAGGCCTCCCATGTTTTTTACACTAAATTATAGCACTGAACGACGTTTTGTAAGAAAGTTTTGGAAGGGCTGTGTAGAATTTAATATTGTAAGAAGGCTTTGGAAGGGCTATGTTGAATTGTACAATTCTTGGTGATTCTGGTTTAAAGTTTAAACTTATCAGTCCCTCATAGCCTGACACGGTATTTTATGTTGGACACCTCCTGGGATTTCATACCAGGTTTCCACAATGAAGTGAGTAATTAAATAGGATTTAAATGGATAAGCTATTTAATAGTCATGTTGGAAACCTTCAGGGATTTCAAACCAGGTTTCTGGAATGAAAGCAAATAATTAATTAGGCCCTGGATGTCAAACCAGGTTTATGCAATGAGAGCAAGTAATTCGTTAGTCTCTGGATGTCAATCTAGGTTCTGCAATGAAGCAATCAATTAATTAGGTGTTAAAAGGATGCACAAATTTTGTCCACTTTGGACACCTCCTGGATTTCAAACCAGGTTTCTGCAATGAAAGCTAGTAATTGATTAGGCTTTAAAGATGCACAAATTTTATATGCTTCAAAACAATGCACAAAAATTTCATCGGCACTTTCAGTTCTTTAATTTCAGATGCACCTGCATTTATGCTACTAACTGGCACTTGTGCCCAGCCTTGTCCCTTCTGGTATGCCGCAATTAGAGTTGGATCCCATATTTTACTTAATTTGAAAGCTTAACATGTCTCCTAGGATTTAAATACACAAGGCTCTGCATGTTATTGTTCTGTGCTATTTTACGAGCTTTATGGTGTTTTTTTGATTCAATTTTTGGTGCCACTTTACAAGTTTACAGAATGAGAAAGCAGTTAATTAGGCTCCTAAAAAAGTGCATGGAATTTTATCATTCACCATGAATATTTTTGATACATCATCAAATCCACTGTTGAATTTCTTGTGAAGTTTTGGAAAACCTGTTGTAAAATTTCACAATTCCTCCAAAGGTATCTCTTCCTAAAATTTTGCCAGCGCTTGCACTTAGTCTTGTTTGTTTGTAAACACTATACATAGAGTTGGATATATATTAATATAATAGCAATTTGAAGAATTAATGTCTCCTAGGATTTGAACTTTCTGCCACACATTTAATTTTAAGTTGCTACTGTACAATTTTTACAGTGATTTTCATTTGTTCTTTCAATTTATGTATGATGCAGGATTTTACTGATTTGAAAAATGTAATGACTCAGGGGATCTGAACCCTGGGCCCTACATATTTATTATGTCTGCTATGGACAAGTTTTATATTGATTTTTTCTTTCATTTTATGGTGGTACCTTGCAAGCAATTAGCTGAGCTTTAAAGAGTTCATTGGCACTATCAATCCTTTGATATCCGGTACATCCTTAATAAGACCATTGAGCTTCCTGTAACAAAGTTTTTGGAAGACTTAGAAATTTTAAATTCCCAGGGAGGGATTTCTTTCATTAAAGTTGCCATGTACTTAGAGCTGGATATGGCATTTCATCTCATTTTAACACTTCTAATTTTCTAAAATATCTGACTCTGTCTGTTCTCATGGAATTTGAACCAAGGGCTTTGGCCTTGTTTATTTGGCTACACACATGAATTTCCCGGGTGGGATTTCTTCCATTAAAGTTGCCGTGTACTTAAAGCTGGATGTGGCATTTCATCTCATTTTAACACTTCTAAAATATCTGACTTTGTCTGTTCTCATGGAATTTGAACCCAGGGCTTTGGCCTTGTTTATTTGGCTACACACATAAAGTTGGATTTGTTCATTCGGGTTCACCATGCAAAGCTGGATGTGATATTTTATGGTTTACCCAATTTCAATACCTAACATGTGTCCTAGGATTTGAAGTTGGGGCTGGGCAATGAAAGCTCTGATGATTTACCACTTAACTACATCCAATTTCATCTAAATATGAATTAAAGTAATAAAAAAATAATTTAAATTTAAGTGATATATTTCATAATGGTTGTTTTATATGGTTTTTTTCTCTTAAAGATTTCAGTTCCATCAATGAAATATGAATCAAAGAAACATCAGCTTACTTGGGGGATTTTCTGGATTCCTTTTGGATTACTGATTTACAGCTTTGTTTTTGTTGAAGGGATTTTTTTATTTTGGAAAGAGTAACTTTCTTTGCTTGCAAATGTAATGATATAGGATTTGATTGTCTTCCCTTTTTTTCACATTGTAAATTTATATCCATTCCAAATTGTAAGTTTCTATCTAAGAAAAATTTCAGACATAATGGTTGTTTAAGGGATGCAATAGGGAGAATTTTAGTGGCTAATATTTGCCACTTGGGTATTGTGTTATTTTTTTTCTAATAATGCTAGCCATACTAAAACTAAGATTTGTCTCTACCATGATAATGGGGTTAACAGAATGAAAAAAGAAAAACAAAATATTGTTTGGAAAAGACTGCTCAATGATTTATGCAAATAAGTTTTGGTGGAGTGGCAAAAGGCATTCAGGTGTTAGCTGGTTGAGTTTTCAGTGACAGTCACAGCCAGCCTATTTGGTCTATGTAATACATATTGGACAGGACACAAATAACCCAGCCGAGGCTTTGGCCATGGAAAATGTGGGTTGATATTAATAGCCCTGAAGAGGGATCTAGAAGATAGACCTGGATTTTTGGAAAAAATAAGAATTGAACACAGATGCATCCAGATACACGCCTTGAAATTCTAATCATGGAAATCTAAGTATTACTTTCATTTTTACTTGTAGATTTTTTCATTGTTCCTGTTATTAAAATGGATCATTCAACCTTTACACTTGCATACAGTTTCTATGTTTTGTTTTATTGTGTTAATAATTTTTCTTGTGATAATTATTAATATAATATTTATAAAGTAAATTTGCTTGACTAGTTTATTCGTTAGTCAAGCATTTTCATGTATTGTGCTGAATGCTATTGACAAGAAAAACAATTGTGGGCAATAACAAGATCCCATGTAAGTGAGTAAGCTACAAGGGTCACGTATTCACAATTTGTATGGTAATGACTCTTCTTTATTATATCAAAAGTGAATCTGAATGGCATTTGCTTCTGACATGCTTCTTGCAGGAAAATTCAGACGATGAAGATGATTTTCCACCAAAGATGGAAAAGCCCTTACAAATATCACCTAAGGTTTTACCCACTATTAAAATTCCTTCTATTGCCATGCTTTCACGGAAAGTTGTGGATGAAGGCGTGACTAGCAGAAGGATGGAGATACATAGTGATGATCCATCCCTACAGCCACTACGAAAAAGCTCTAGGGTTCCAAAAAAGTATGTCCCAGACGATGAGTATGTTGAGGTTGATGAAGATTATGAAGCATCACATGCTAAGAAGAGGAAGTCAAAATCTGAGAAGGGACTAGAAGAACTGTACCAGGAAGATGACGATAAAGCACCTCTATCAATGGGGGAGGATTCGGAAAATTCAGAATCTGAGTTTGAAGATGTAAAGAGGAGGAAAGGAGATATTGCAACTTCTCTAACTGAGACTAAAAAGGATGTTCCTTTGACTGCACGCCAGAAGGCCGTTCAAATGTCCAAAGCAGTTGACGCAGAAGTAGGAGAATGCCTGATTGAATTTCCAGATGGGCTTCCTCAAACTAGTCAGAGGAGTATGTGGTTATTTATTCTTTTAAAAATCCAAGCAGTTTTCGTCTTAAATTAAGTCCCATTCTCATGAGGTTTTCATACTTCCATGTTGTTCTCGTCAACATTCATTGTCTTGTATTTCAATTTATAAAATTATTGGCAATGATTAATTTAAAGCCAGATTTCACAAGGTGATTTACACAGGAAACTTTCCTTTTTTTTTCAAAGTATTACACTACAAATTGTGGATTTGCACAGGCATCCTGTATGTATGGATAAAGAAATTGGCTGGAATTTCAAATCACCTCATCAAGTTTCCCTAATGTAAAGAATTGTTTGGCAGAACGTCAAGAAAAGATTCCAGAGTTTGAATTGCAGTTAAAGAAAGCAGATGCAGCACGGAGGCGGAGGATACAAGCTGAGAAGGCAGCTCAAGAGATTCAAGTAAACTAAATATGTTCAACTTATGTCACATTCTCCTCTTTCTCTTCTATTATGTTTTTATGTGGTCTTAATTAGTTGTTATTTTTTAAATCAATGTTGCAGGCTGACGCAATTAAGAGAATATTGGGTCAAGACTCTTATAAGCAAAAACGAGAGGAGAAGCTCCGAAGACAAAGGGATGAAATGAAACAGGTGGGCTAGATCTCTTCAATTGTTTTAGGGAAGATCTGTTTTGGTGTTTGCTTTCTTGTTCCTGACAATAATAAACATGATCAAAGGAGAAGAGAGCTGCTGCAAATACAATTGCTTCAAAGAGTGTGAGATGGGTTATTGGGCCACTAGGAACAGTCGTTTCATTTTCTGAAGATGCAGATTTTCTTGGCCTTTTCAATTCTGCTCCATGCGGGTTAGTATGAATGGCCAGATTTTATAAATTATCAGGACAATAGAATGAACTGATATTTGTACCACCAGAAATTTTTAATGATATATGGCAGTGTTTTCTTACTCTTGATAGATCCTTTGATTCTTAAGTGGAGAGAGTATCTAGAAACTTTCTTCTTTGCACCTCTTAATTTCAAGGAACTAATTGCTTGAACTTTTAGCTAATTGTGTTGCTAATGTGCTTCTATACTGTCAGGTATCCTCCTGCTCGTGAGAAATGTGCAGGGCCATCATGTAACAATACATACAAATACAGAGATTCAAAGTCTAATCTTCCTCTCTGCAGTCTTCTTTGTTACAGGGCAGTTCATAATATGGCAGAGCCTCTTCCATCTCATTAGTGTTATGGATTTCAGTTACTTTTCTTTGCCGTATTTCTTTCTTGAATTACTTGGATTACAGGAGGTGAATGTGATACCAATTTGTTGTTGACTTAGGTCTAAAATACTCACTCAAAGAGGTTTACTGTGAATGTTAGACTAGAAAATGGTATACATTAAAAGTATTTGTACAAAATAATGCTACTCATAACATCTTATTGTAAGACTGCAGTTGATCTATTGTAATTTTATGTAATCTGATTAATTATGATGACAGCTGTTTTCATCCAATTTCAGATATGCTGTAGATAGTTGTTCCACAGCCTGTAAACATCACGAGTAGCTGTTTGTTTTATTGTACAATGAAATGAAGATTTGTGGAGATGGGAATTTTTAAGCATGTATGGTTTGTACTTTATCATTTAGAATATAATGTAATTGTGTAATTGTCCTTAAATCAACTATCAACATCAGAGATTTCAGTTAGATTTGCTATAGGTATGATCTAGATCTAGAGTAACTATACTTGTTGGTCTATTCATTTTGGATTTGCTTTGTGAATTATGAGATAATTTTTTTTAAAGAGTTGCACTGCCTAATAATGGTTCAACTAAAATAATTATTTCCATGTTAAAACTCATGATAAAGCTTGTGTTTGAAGTCGAATAGTTGCCGAGGGCTCCAGTGTATGACCCTATTAACTTGATTCTATGTTACTGGCCAAACAAGGCCAAAAAAACCCCAAATAAAAAAAGGACTCAAGGCTCATTCACCTAAGAATCCATGAGAGAGATGCTCCAACAACTAACTGGTTTGCTAGCATGGACAAGAATATGACATTTTAAATATTTTTTTTTCTGGATCTGGTGAGATTTCTTTATTCTTAATTTGCAATAATTCTTTTGGATCTGCTTGAAGCATCGAGGCAATATGCATTAGAGTTTGTTCCCTATTTTCTTCCCTTGGAAATACTACAAAATAATCTTCTTCCTTGCACATAAGTTAGTAAATGTGAACCCAGGTGCACATCAACACATACAACTTACTGCTGAAAGCATCCTATAAACTACTGATCTCATCCATGCTGCCACATTGCTGGCAACCTGCATTACATAGATAGTCTGTATCTGTTCGGCATATGGACAACTATTAGCAACCAAATTCATTATGATTGAATAAAAACTATTTTTCAATTTGGCAGTTTCGTAACAATGAGTTTGTGGAATGCATTTTGAATATAATTGGAGGCAATAATAATATCTGGAAAACTTCATTGACCTTAGAATGTCACGATCTTGAAAGCTACCAGCCTGTAATTGTTTTGTAGTTGTCATTTTTTGTGGACAATTGACATTATTGTTGAGGTCCATTCATACCACATGATGTATCCGCATCAACTTCATATACTTCCTTTCCCTATTGATTTTGGTCCTGAATTAAGATGTTTGGCATTGTTTAGAAACATTTGATTTACTCCCTTAACAGTTGAACTGTTTGGGTTTTGGCTTAAACTCTACTGAATTACTGAGAGTAGAAGTTTGTGAATCAAACTCTACTGAATTGTTGGAATTGGCTTAAACTGTTTAGAAACATTTGTTTTACTCCCTTAAACAGTTGAACTGTGTGGGTTTTGGCTTAAACACCACTGAATTACTGAGAGTAGAAGTTTGTGAATCAAACTCTACTGAATTGTTGGTATTTGACATCTCCCTCATGTCTGTGGTCATTTCTCTGCACACATTCAACTTCATGACATGGTTTTCGGCTTTCACCACAAGCATCTTTTCCATAGAGCTTGTTTCATGACATGATATCAATCCTTAATCATATTGTTCTTCTCCTTTTCTTGCACCTAGGCTAATTCCTCTAGAGCATGTAAAGGCTATGTTGATGTGGTCATTAATTAGTTTTTAGGTGATCTCATCAAAGATCTGCTCCCCAATCACACTGCCAGATTATAGTGAAGCATGGAGGACATCCTCATAAATGATATTTATTGTAGTCTCCCCTCTATCTTTGCAACTACACAAAACTTACGGATATCCTCCACCAATAAAGTGTCCCTTCTTCATTTTTCCTCAGCCTCGCTTAGGCATTCTTCCATGCCTGCCTTCACAATTTCCTCTTCTAACTCTTTGCGCATCCTAGGTAATTCACGGAGTTTGGGCAACTCATCAGGAAACTCATTAAGGCTCTGTCTTCTTACCCCTGAAGAAGATGCATTGGGAGATGATTTATACAGTTCGCCCCAATACATGGCTTGACACTGAACAATAGTCTGTGGAGTGAGTGTTACTCCAGTCAAATCTATCCCTCTTTTGTCGAAACACTCATGGTTATAGTTGGTGTCATCTTCGTTAGACTGGTTAAATGTACACTAGTGAAGGAGTTTTAGGCTTTAGTTTCAGGGGCTTCATAGATTCTTTGAAGCAGTACCTCACCATAGGTAATACCAAAAAACAGTGTTTTTAGGGGAGTCAAAAACATCTTTTTGTCATTTGGACATTACGAGTTTCCTTATAGCTGTCCACAAACAGAAAACATAGAATTTATCAGATTTCTGGGCTATTATTTTAAGCTGAGTGGGGACTTATAATATAGGTAACACAGTTATTCCTCTTTAGCTTTTATACAGTTTCTCAGTATTAGAATAATGATAAATGGGATTTTGATATTTCAGATTCTCTTCAAGAGGTCTACAGTTTTTAGCACTTGGCTTTGACACCTCTCTATCATTGATAGTTCAGATTCTCTTCAAGAACTAGTGGAGTTATGCTAGAATTCTATATTGTAATGCTGCAAAACTTGGGTTCCTATTCTTCTATTCCCATGCTAGCAAACCAGTTAGTTGCTGGAGCATCTCTCTCATGGATTCTTAGGTGAGCTTGCTCTTGGTCATGAGATACCATGTGGTTTTGCTTAGATTTTAACTTGCTGTTTGGTATGCAAAACTAATGGGGTTTGCACTCAAGTTAGACATTCCTATAGAACCGAAACATTTTTATAAAAATGGCTGAGAACTACTATTATGATAATGTCCTAGGCTGTTCTCATTTGATGAAAATGCTATGGATAAGTATACGTGCACTACTGGGTTATTTTAATTATTACATGGAAAAGTGTTTATTCTGTATGTGACATGAGAAAATACTCGAACAGCTAAGTTGTATGGTTCCACTATATAAAAGAACGATCTGGATTATAAGAGGTCAAGATATTTGTTTTATCGCAGATTCAGAGATTTGTGCAAAGTATTAACTTCTTTAAGGCATAAGATATTTCAGCTAGCGACTTGGTGAAGTGCCAGGATTTCAAGGAGCAGTGGTAGACGTAAACTAAAAACATTAATTGAAGTATGCGGAAGCAAAACTTGCATTTAGTGATAAGAAAATTAGAACTTAAAATTCATGTCAGATTAGTGAATGAGCCTTGAGCTGCATCAGGTCAAAACTATAAGCTACAGATAATCACTGCAAACCCTACCAATGTCTCCATCACTATTTTGAGGAATCTAAGTTAAACCAAACTGAGTTGGGGATTTAAGCATTGATGTCAATCATGTAACCTTTGAGCGTTGCTACAAGTTCTTGTTCCTTGGCTTTGTGTTCTCGAAAAGCCAAAGGAGTCTCTAAGTACCAAAAGATGATACAAACTGTGAAATGTAGAATTTAATCTCGTTAAATCTGTATTGTATTAATGAAGCTGGAAATGGAAAGTTCAAAATGTTGGAAATAGAGAAGTAGAAAACGGAAACAAATTGTAGAACAGTAAATCAGAGATAACAGAGAACCTGCAGAGTGAGTTTAGACGCTGTTTGATACAGATGCTAGCATGCCCACGTTGTAGTCTAGAAGTTGCGTTGTCGTCCAACTTCTGTGCTATCATCCGAAAATGTTAGAAAACTAGACTGGGAGCATAGTTTCCAAAGTATCCTCGCATAGAAAGTTAGTGTACATAAAACACAACTTAAAATGTTACAAAAGTTGGAAACAAGCTAAAATACAAGTAAATAGGTATCATAGGGGTTGACGAATATGAAGTTTTCATTGTAAGTTGAGTCTCCAAATATATTGTAGTTGAGACAAGAACTGGTGATTGTTTGGGAGTTTGTCAATGTGGTCAAGCCTTTACTTTGGTCGTAGAAGTCATATGGGAAGATTGGAAGCTGTGTGTGCTCCTATCATATATGCATCTAAGACCAGAGCAATAATGTAAATGAGAGGAAAAATAATATGTATCTGCTATTATCCTTAGGAGTATGAAGGAGAGTTAAGAGATGTAGAATCCGAAGATGCCAAAGGAACAACAAAATACTAAATAATAAAATAAAGGAGAAACAAATTGTCGCAAGAGAATTGAGTCTAATGACATGTAGGGAGTTGCACAATATAGATGTCTAATGAACAAAAAAAACTAGTATGTTGTCGTGGAATGCTAGAATGTTATAGAAAGTTGGAAGAGAATGAGAGTTGGAAACCAAAAGCCAGTTTTAAGACATGAGAGGGAAGAGGAATCTCAATTCAAAACCTCAAATGATGGAAGAGGCTATTTTGCACCAAGGAATTAGAAAAAGATTGTTGGAATTTTGTAGAGGTGGGTGAATGGTAGTGATGGACTAAATGGAAGTAAAAAAGATAACTTTTTAATGTCAAATGAAGCTCATATGGTCTTATGGTTGTGGGAGAACATGCTCATGTAGGTGTTTATGTGATTGTGCTACCGTCAAAGAAGAAGCAAATGGGAAACATTGCAAATGGTCATATTAAACATTAAAATATAAAAAATACACCACAAAACATAAGCACACAAAATAACACAAAACTTGACATCTAGATTAGGACTTAGGTTAGGAAAGATGGCTAAAATGGTTTGTAAAATATGCTACATGAATGGACACTAAAATAAAGACAATTTGTAGTGTCAAAATTCAAGGGTATGTAATTTTTTACCTTACATTTTACCTCCACTTTAGTGGGTTGATGTCACTAGGTGATATAGCTACACTAAATAGAAATATTGAAAATAACATTTTAAGGATACAAAAAGGGTACACGGTAGTCTTCAAGTGAGGAATCTATACCCCCTAGTTAAAATCTACAAGATAATACGTGTCATAAAAATATAGAACCTACAAAACAACTTTGTTAGAACATTACAAGCATGCATATGGAAAAGAAAAACAAAACACATAATGAGCCTACTAGAGAGGGAAGCTTATATAGTGAGGAGAATGTAACAAGCAAAATGAAAGAAAAAATACTAATGTACACGAAGAGAAAATAATAGCCAATACAAGGAGAAGATGAATGATTCAAGGTCTAGCTTACTTTTCCATCAGGAAGCATGATAATTAGTTCGTAAGACAAATCACTTGCACTAGTGTACTTTGTTGCTAAGTGATTTGGATGTTTTGGTGGAAGTTTGACAAATCCTGTGGAAGCAACAACTCAAGCAAGGGCCACTTGAGGTACTGTTGAACCACTTTAATTTCAGTTAGTAGATTAAATGATGCATTGTGAATTTCATTACTAGTTTTCAGTCATATGATTATGAATGAATGTGTTATAATTCATGATTTAGATTCTATAGCTTAATGTTTTGTTCATACTCTGGAGTATTAGCTAAGTTAGGACACTGTAGTTTAACAACTAATAGTTAAATCTTCAATATTAAGTACCCGTAGCAGAAGGTAGTTACTTGTATTCTTTTCCCCTGTTTTGTGAATTAGCAGTTTATTCCGATTTCAAGCTTTTATTGGATTTGCATATGTTTATTCACCTATACTCGATTGATGTAGGATGTCCATAATCTGTGAATGCATATACTTTGTTAGCACTATCTAAAGTTTTACGACTCCCTGGTTGATGATTTAATGCAACCCTCTTATGAATGATGAACTGCTTAGTTAGGGATACTTTGGTCCTCTGAGCCGTGTGCATACCTAGTATCACCAAGTTAATTAGGCATTAGAGTTGGCTCCACATATACCACTTAGCATAATAATTAAATAAATTTATTGAATTTGATTAAAGTTTAAATAGTTAATAGTCTTGGCTTGCTAAGGGGTGGAAATATAGTGTAATAATAAGTTTAGAATATTAATTCTGTAAGTTGACGAGCATGTGATGATATGATAATGATGATTTCATATGGAGGTGACCAATATTACAAGTATTCAAGGATTGAATAAATTATTATATGAGGAAACATGGAGGCTAGATGGTTCTACAATGTTAATTTCCCCTAGTCATTGTGCTAGGTGACACTTTTCGGTTTGTGTGCTTATATTTTTGGTGTGGCTCTTCTACATGGATGCATTCATGTTGAGGAAGTATAAAATAAAGTTCAAAGAGGAGAGTGGTAGGTATGAAAAGGAAAAGTGTAGAAAAAATAGTATGAAGAGGATATGCTGAAATTTTTCTTTGTATTTTTGGAGAAATTAATAGGGAACACATATTTGAGACTATGTAATGTGAGTATGGGTATTTGCCAAGGATATGGATGGTTCTATAGGTGTAGAGATTAGGATTGCGATGTTGATTATTCTTTTGAACTACAAATAGTTGGTGGGTAGACATAATATGTTTGATACAACATAGGCTCTAAGTTGTGCAATGCTATTATCTTTTTCTACTAGAATGGATTTTCCTCATGATTTTATTAATGTTGAAAAATAAGTTGAGGATTTTTCAATTGTCATTTTGGACATTTTCATGGACTAAACAAGAATGTGTGTCATCTTCACCAAGTGGTTAGACAATTCATGAATGGGTTGAATTTGAATGTATCCTTAGAGGCCAACTTTAATGTGTTTATTTTTTTGTTGGGACAATATTTTTGAGCATGATTAGATGAATTCTTCACACTTGGTTCATGAGGAAGGATGAAAAATATAAATTTCCTATGGAGTAGAGTGGGGACCTATGTAATTTTCCCCCCACTCTACAATGATATTTTTTATAATATGAAATGAACTTTTTTGAAGATAGTTGATTTAGTATAACAACTTGTACACAATGTTGAAGATTACTTGATAGGTTTTTAGAGAAACATAATCATATGCAAATGTTAGACAATGCTCTATGGAAATGAGATAGTTTCAATTATAAGCAAATAATAAGTATTTCAATGTTAATATTGT
Source organism: Sequoiadendron giganteum (assembly GCA_007115665.2). Lineage (NCBI taxonomy): Eukaryota > Viridiplantae > Streptophyta > Pinopsida > Cupressales > Cupressaceae > Sequoiadendron > Sequoiadendron giganteum. The sequence goes on from CM021104.1 coordinate 311,140,472, forward strand.
ATGATGTTTGTAGCCCTTATTTTTGTTATGAATTAGGAGTATTTTTCACTAAGAATGTATTGAAATATTGTTAAACTTTGATGGATCTAGTGAATCCCATGTGATTAGTAATCCAAGTTCTTTAACACTCCTTTTTGCAACTCCTAGGTGACTAACATAAGTAATGTAGAAAAAAGTATTTATTTGTTATTTAAGGTCGATTTTTAAATATTTTGATTATTATCATTTTACTTAATTAATCATTTATCATTTTTAGTATAATTTAATTTAATTTTTAGTATTATTAAATTATTTTAATTAATTAATCATTTATATTTTTATTATCATTTTTAGTATTATCATTTATCATTTATAATCATTTATTTATTTATGTATAAGAGTTTCAAGATAATTATTTAAATATAAAGTATGAAGAAGAGGGATAGATACAAAGTATTTATTTAAAAAAAAAATAAAAAAATAATTTTTTTTTTTAAATAAATAAAGTAATCTAACAAAATAATTATTCAAATAATAATAAAGTAAATATAAATAAAATCAAATAAAATTTTGATAGTTCTACAGTAAAATTAAATAATTATTAAGTAAATGAAATATCTTAAGTAAATAAATATAAATTAAAAAAATATAAGGGGTTCATCCCAAAGTGCGATGGTTAAAGTGGTGCTATTGTTGTGGTCACTAGGATTCAAACTTTTGTTGGGCCATTGTGATTAAAATAAAAAATTCTTGAATTAATAAATTATTAAAAGTTTAATAAATCTTATATTTATATGTTACTTTTAAAAAATTTATTTGTAAGTATTGATATATACTTTAAAATTTGGATGTCCTATATTTAGACACTTTTAGATACACCTATTTTAAAAATGTTAGAGATATGATCTTAGAATTTAATTATTTTTAGATTTATTTCAATGAAATTATATAAGTTTTTTGAACGCTTCATTTTTCTAAAGGGTTATTTTTTAATCATTTTCAAAAATTAAATGAGAACAAAAATCTTTTTTAAATAAAAGATTTATTAATTAGAAATATATAGAAAAGGAAAACCAAAATAAAAATCAACACAAAATAAAAATCTTTAATTTATTTTAATTTTTTATAATACACTTGTTTTATTTTATTTTATTAGAGATCTGTTTTATTTACAACATATTTTAAAAAGTTCATATCTTTATTTTATTTTATTATAGTTATTTTATTTACTTTAAATTTAAACTCTTTATATTTGAAAATTAAATGTTCAAGGACTAGTAACATATTGCAAGAATGCTCGCTCAGACCATCTCACATTGGATTTTCCCTCTTCGGATGGTTCCTCCGAGGAGGACGACCCTTCCTTGGTTGATTCTTCTAAGGAGTCTCCATCTGTCCAACCTCCTCTTCTAGCTGTCCCTTCCGTGGAACATTTGTTGCCTTGAACTGCTGTCATTGTGTAGGCATAGCCTGCCCTTATTGAACGCCTTTGCTGGTCCTTTGATTGATCCTATCTCCTCTTCTTTGTTGGAGAAAGAAGAAGGGACTCCCCAATTTTGTCGCTACTTCACAACCTAGGGTTAAAGGGGTTAGATTAGTCCCCTCAAATTCTGGGGTTGTTTAGACCTCGTCTATTGTTCGACAGCTATTTGTGAGCTGTTTCTGTGTGAGGCCTATTGGCCTATTCTGTTGGGCCCTAGTGGCTCCTGTTTGTAAAGGGTTTGGCTCCCCTTTGATCTTTATTTCTTTCTTAGTTCATGTCCTGCTTTGAACTAGCTTCTTTTTGACCTTGAGGGCTTTCTGTGTAAAGGGTACAACACCCTGTAAATGCTCTTATGTAATAAAAAACATATTACAATTTAGTGCATGTTCAGTGCTTATACATGTTATCAATCATCTTATGTGTAATAATATGATTAGTAATATACTCCAAGTTTTGTGTATGTTAAGTTGTTATACATGTTATCAATCATCTTGTGTGTCATCATATGATGATTATTTTTTATGTGATTTGAGAAGAACATAACTACACATATTTATTAAATTTAATTAATATATTATTTCTCAACTACTAATACTTTAATGTGACACCATCATATGCTTCTTAAATCAATTTTGTATAAATTTTTATTTGGAAAAAAATATATTTGACAATTGTGTCTTGAATATATGTTCCTAACCATCAGGAATCATCTTCTAGACATCTTAGAAAACATATAAGCAAGCAAATGACAGAGTGCAGATTTTAGCATGGAACATTTAAATACTTAAAATGGTATTACTAATTTAATTTGCGTTTTTTATTAGACGATTAGATGAAGTACCTTCCAAATAGTTTCAAAAATTTATAGATGATAACATAGACACTTTATAAACTTACCCATATAATAAAATGTAGTTCTGATTCAGCTTGACAATCTCTACAAACTACTTCAAAAGTGGTTGTTAGTGGTGAGCTTTCACACTATGCTGGTGTGGCTATATTAAATAGTAAAATTGTTACAGGTGCATCTTCACACTGTGTTATTATTGACTGTGTTGGTAGTTGAAATTTATAATAATATTATACAAATGCAGAAGGAAGTTCTATGGAAAATGATATTTTTTCATTGCAATTCTTATGTGTTAGATTGACATTTATATCTATAATCCTTGTGTGCTAGATTCAAATGCATATATGCAACCCTTCATGCTAGATCCACTTGTTTATGTGCAACCCCTGTGCACTAGCTCCACATGTATATGTACGATTCTTGTGTGCTAGATCCACATTGGAAGAAGAATATTCTTCCTTGATTGCAAATCTTGGATGCTAGATCCACATGCATATGTGTGAAAGAAAATGGAACTTCTTCCTTGATTGCAATTCCTGTGTGCTAGATCCACATGCATATGTGCCAATATTGCATGCTACATTCACATGCATATGTGCGGAAGAAGCTTCATGGAAGAAGGATTGCAACTCCTGCATGGAAGAAGGATTGCAACTCCTGCATGCTAGATCTGCATGCATATGTGAGACTCCTGCATGCTAGATCCACATGTATATGTGTGGAAGAAGCTCTATAAGAAGATTTTCTTTCTTGACTGCAACTCCTGCGTACTAGATCCACATGCATATGTGCAACTCCTGTACACCAGACCCACATGCATATGTACAACTGTTGCATGCTATACCCACATACATATATACAACTGCTGCACGCCAGCTGTATATCAAAACTGAAATCATATATTAAACACCATAAAACAAATGAGCTAGATGATTGCACAAGGCTATACATTAATTTCCTCTACCATTGCAAAAAAAATTTAACAACCACTAAAATCAAGAGGCTGGCTTTTGCCCTTTTCTAATGGACACTCACCTCCAAGTTGAGAAGAATTGAATGTCACCACAGGCCAACATTGCCTGTCAAGTGCAGACCGCCATCACTGTACACCCAAGGACATACCCATGTCTCCTCCTAGAGCCTCATCATGCTCCATCCAAGTAACCAATCACAAAATACTATAAGTAGATTGAGTCAGTAGTGAAATACATCCAAATAAGGGGGAAAAATATTGAGATCAGCAAAATAGTAGCTAACTGTAAATTTTTAAACATTCTTTACACCCACAAGTACCATAAACTCCAGACAAGGGATATATAAAAGAAAATAGAGGAAAAAAAGGTAGCATAGCCATTCCATTTTAGATTTAGTGGGAAAACCTTGGACTGTCCATTTGCAAGTAGTTAGAAATTTCTTTATTCATTTTTCTTTATGCAAGCAAATGACAGGGTACAGATTTTTGCATGGAACATTTAAATTCTTAAAATACTAATACTGATTTACCTTGTGTTTTTAATTAGATCATCAGATGGAAGAATGAGAAGAAAACTTTCCAATGGCGTCAAGCATCCTTAAAAAATACCTTGTAACTCACATGTCCAACTTCTTTCATAGTTACAAAATTTATAGAGAAATAAAGCAGCATGTAGAAAGACACATATGGAGCTGCATGTATAAATTTGCAGAGATATTAAGACAAGTCACAAACTACGTGTGTACGTAAAGACATACACGTCTTCTTCCATTGTTCTCCAAGTTTTATGATAGCGATTTACTAATGTATAGAATTGTTTTCAATATGTCCCACTAAACTTAAATTAAGTGTTCAAAAAATACTAATATTAAATTAAGTAAAAAACTAAATCAAACATGGGAGTAGTCATTAAATCAATCATGGGAGTAGTCATGTAGAATTATGTTTGCAGTATATTTGATTTAGCTCAAAGGACTGTATATGGAATTAAAAAAAATGTGTGATAAAATAGTAGATTTTAATATTTTTGTTTTGCAGGAGATTTATATAAAATAAGTTGAAGAAGGGTTATTTATGTTTTTCAATAGTTTATATGGTGTCGCTTTCCAATATAGATGATGATAAGTCCCCCTTGTTTTTTATAGATCATATGAGCATAGAAGAGACACAAATGGATAAAGTGGAGTTAAAAACACAATAGAGGAGTGAACACCAAAACAAATGCAAAAATATAAGTTGGAGATTGTGTCTGGCTAGTGGGCAATTGCATACATCCTAGGAGATTAGTCTCGCCTCAGCTTGCCCCAACTAGACGTTAAGCTGGGTTGTGTAGATATCCCCGAATTAAAAAAGAAAAGAAAAAAAGTTGGAGATTGTGCCAACTTATGACCTTATAGTAACAAATAGACTACTTAAATATCATGTTAATTTTTTATAATAGTGGTCACAAATCCAACCATAAGGTACTACGACATGTCTGTCATATAGATGGGAGTTGTATGATATGAGAAATCATTTACTTTCTCATCATTTTAGTAGTTTTTATGACGATTCAGTTCATGAATATTGTAACAATGATAATTGGTGTGTTAATAGTGTGAACAAACTTATGGTAATACTAATGAAGAATCATTTGAGATTATTGAAAAGATTAATGTGGAGGAAGATTTCGTTAATTATATAAGATAAACTCTACTTTTAAAAAGTAGAGATGCTAGAACATCAATGTTGCATGTCACATAAGCATTGATGTAATTAAAGGTTAGATTTAGATAGTCCAAATTTCTTCACAATTTTTTTTTTTGATATTACTAATAAAGGTGGGTCTTTCAAAGGGCCCAACTCTTTTACAACAAGCATCCAAGCATCATATAAGTCTCAAAAGATTAATAAAAATGAAACAACACTCCACAAGAGGTGGAGATTACCAAATCATGAACAAACAACATTGGAATCAAAAGTCAATAGACAAATAGAATGTGAGAAACAATAATAGTTAGCAACAAAACCACATAGATGATATCTCATTCAAGTCATTTACCACATCTAATTCTTCACAGATAAATCTTAAGAAAATCCTTTAAAACCTCACAATCTAGATCAATCAAAACATTTTCCATTTGAATTAGTTGGGACCTTGTCCTCTTACTTGGGACCTCAATATCAAAAGATTGGTAGTTAAATTATTGATAATATACCTACTTAATTGAATAACCTTGTCCAAGGAGGTCTTCAAATTGTGATGCTTGCTTTCCAATCTCACCATCCTCTCCTTAAACACCATATTATAGTTCTTAATATTTTCTCATTCCTTCTCATATAATTTATCCCGTATATCTTCCTTGGGTGAATCTCCATTGATTTAGGTGTGTAAATTAGTCATCCTTGCTTTCAATATTTATTCTCCATTTTAAAATACTTCTTATAGGTTATAATTATCATTTATAGCTTGAATATTCAACACAAGCACCTCTAAAGCCAAACAAGAATAGTAGTCAAAATCAATGTCCATAACACTCTTACCCTTAATTCTATTCACCTACTTAACTCCCTCATCATGGGCTCCTTATCAATCCCCTAACAATAGGAAACAATACCCTCACCAAATGGAACCTCTTGTAGAGGTCTTTTTCCTATTTCCTTCATAATGGGATCCACATGTAGCCTAGGGTTCCATTATAATTTTTTAGTTATCCCAAAAATTGCATGTATTTTAACATTTAAATTATAAACATTATGAAAAACTAAAAAGTAAATCAATTTGTATAAGTGTCTAGGCCCATGGCCTCTCTACACCAAGGAAACGTCTTCGTGCTCATGATCTTACTAAGATAATGTACAACATTGACTAAAGTATCAACCTTCTATAGCATGACTCTATCACCCTCAATCGTCTCCCAGATAAGTGATATTGAATATCAACATGCATTGTATGAGCATGATACATTAGGTTCTTTGTGAAACAAATGACATTGTGACTATTGCATCTAATTTTAACTTTTTTAGATTAAAAATATACCTAAACATAATTTGCATGTAACCAATGCCTAAACATAATCTATGTTACCACACTACCTCTCCGTAGGCATGTGTTGCAGCCATGTACACTATTTTTGTAGTGGATAATGTAACTATAGGTTGTTTCTTACTCAACCAAATTTAGTAGTTCTTCTAAATAGAGTGAACACATAACCACTAGTGGCCCTCATATTGTCCAAATCACTAGCCCAAACCAAATTATCAAAGCCATATATATCAAGCATCTTACCCACATCATCAATCCATGCTTAAAAAAATATAATAATCAATATTTACTCACAAATAAATTTTAAAATCCTTTTATGATAAGATAAATGCTCTTGACTAGGGTTAGACAAACTTGCTAAGAACTCATGCTACTTGGGCAATGTCGAGTCTTGTATAGACCATATAATACATTAGGCTTCCTATGATACTAGCATAAGGAATATCAAACATATCCTCCAAATCACTATTCAACTTAAGATGCTAATTATATGTTAACTTAGTATCAAAAAGTAAAGGAATATTAACTAGCTTATAGTCATGCATGACAAACCTCTACAAAATAGTCTAAAAATACTTACTCTGACTAAGCAAAATATTTTTTCCAAACTAATTGACGAGATGTCATCAAACCTTGTATTTTAATAAAATGTTATGTTGTCAATATGGGTCAATGGTTGTTATAGGAAATCAAATATCTCGTTCTTGTGATTATTTTTAATGTTATAGAATAAAAGGAATGTTTATGGAGAAAACAATTTAAACTATGAAAACATTCAAAATCTAAATTAGGATTTTTTTTCAAAATCTAAATTATGGAGCACATTCCAAAATTATTATAGAATTGAAACAAAATTTTCAACAAAATTTTTTTGAGAAAGAAAATCTATAGTACCAAAATCTTCAAGACATATTCAATGAATGAAATTCCTAAGGTAAAATTATTTTCTAATGCTATTTTTATATAATAACATGGACTTCATATAGGGGTTACCCATGAGTAAGAACATGCATGATGTCATCTTAGTAGTTGTTGATAAGTTGACCAAGCTGGCACATTTTATTCTAAAGAATCTTAAGGATGAATTGTTGACTTTGGAAAATAAATTTGTCCAAGAGATCTTCCATTTACACGGAGTTCCAAAGACCATCATATCTGATAGAGATACACAAATGAAATCTAGGTTTTGGATGACCTTGAATGTAACTTTGGGAACCAAACTGAATTTCAGTTCGACATTTCATCCTCTAATAGATGGATAAACAAAGAGGGTGAACCATGTAGTGGAGGATATACTTTGGATGTAATGTATGGATCAATAGTACAAGTGGGAGGAGTGCCTACCATTGGTACAGTCTGATTACTATAACTCTTACCATGCATCCTTGGGTTTGACACCTTTTAAACATCTTTATGGGTTGAAGTATCGTACACCCATTAGTTGGGATATAATGGAAAATAGGATTATAATTGGTCCAAAGATGCTTAAGGAGATGAAAGAACAAATGAGGCTAATCAAGGTTAGATTGAAGGAAGTGATAAATAAATAGAAGAGTTATACCAACAGGAACATGGTTTTCAGGCAATTTTCAATGGGAGATAAGGTATTTTTTAGGGTTAAGCCTCACAAGAGTTCTATTTCATTTGGGAAATCTTCCAAGTTAGCTCCAAAATTTGTGGGTCCATTTGATGCGTTGGAAGTGATTAACCTAGTTGCATACTGAATTTCTCTAGCACCTTCTCTAGCTTGAATCCATAATGTATTTCATGTTTATGTGCTTAATCCATACCATCCAGATACAACTCACATACTTGATTGTCATTCTTTATAGGTGCAAGACCCAGGAGTGGTTCTGGTGGAGCCCATTCAAATCCTTGATAGACACAATGTTAAGTTGTGAAATAGAGACATTATTTAGTATAATGTCCAATGGGACCAACATTCTAAGGATAGTGCCACATAAGAGGATGTGGAGGAGATAGACTGTTACTTCCCTCATTTGATTTCATAGTTTTAGACACATGTGGTTGTTTAGTCAAGATACATTGATACTCTGTTATTTTGGTTTTGCATGCTATGATACTTGCTTTAGCACATTGGGATACTTATTTAGCATAGAGTGGTACTATATTTACTTTGATGTTTTTTTAATAAGACATCGAGACAACGTCTCTTCCTAGTGGGGAAGGATGTCACATATTGATTTCTTGCTTTTATATTATATGATATGAAAAACTAAATTAGACCTTGAATCCTTGACATGTGTTACTTCATGAGTGATGTTAATTGATATTAGCTAGATGTATATTAAAGATATCAAGTTTCCATAATCCATATTGTAGTTATGTGTAATTTTTGGATTCAATTGTGCTGATTTTTTTCATCAATGTTTCAATCACACTCTGTGATCCATCATTAAAATGGTAGAGAGAAAGAGGAGAAGAAAATGGTAGATTACAAACATAAATAGGATAAAAAGGAGAGAGGAGGGGGAAGGCAAGATTACACATGGTTCAAGGATCAAGTTAAAATAAAGGAAAGGAAAAACTAACAGAACATTTATAAAAAAATATGACAAGAGTTAAAGGAAAAATGTTAGTTAATGATCAAAATAAAACACAATACCAACCACCTCTACTTAAGATATGACAATAATAATATATATTGCTAGGAATATAAATCTATAAAGAATGAGAAAAAATAAAAAATAAAGTTTATAATGCAAGAAAAATTGATCATAGATATAGGGTATAAAATATCCATATATAAAACTGAGATATTGATACCTCTAAATTATAAATAAAAGCCAAAGGAAACAATAAAAAACCAAGAAATGAAACGATAAAACAAGAGTGAACAACGGAAATCAAAATAACCATAATTAAAAATAAATCCAATAATAAAGATGGGGGGGCAAAATGTGGCCACCCATCTTTCAAATTTCAAAAAAGTCATAATGTGAGCACGTTATAATGCACTCACATTATGACTTGGTGTGACTGAGCCTTAGGCTCGGCCACATAAAGGAAAAAATATGCTTGCATTATAACATGGGCACGTTTTGGCTAATATAAACAAAAAAAGAAACTTCATTTCATTCTATATTCTTCTATTTCCTATTTCTTTGCAACCTGAAAACCCTCAAAAGTGCACTCACATTTTAGGAAGCCTCATTCTTCGTTGAATCTTTGCCAAAATACCACCACGATGTCGGGGAGGTCAAAGGAGTAAGCTTTTATTATTTTTTTGTTTTAATTTGTTTTTGATAAGGCAAGAAACATTTACAGGGTGTTGTACCCTTAACACATCAAGCCTCAAGGGCCAAAAATATCAAGTCCAAATAAAATAAAAACTAGCCAAAAAACAGAACTAGCAAAAAAACAGTACACCGACCACGGACTAACAATAGATAGCAAAAGACACAGACAAAATAACATCTAATTGACATTATCCCAGTTCTTTGATAGGAGGTCCACAACATCATCCCCGACTCATTCTTGATCCTCGTCAGCATTCTTCCCTTCCAGCTCATCTTTAATTATCGTAGACAAAGTACTAGTGACAAAGTGGACCAGCTTCACAGTAAAGCGGGTCAAGCCCCTGAATCTCTTGCCTAGTTTGTCCATTCTCTCCTTTAGCACATGACACTCCTCCCCATCATCAACAACCTTCACGTCCTTGATATGTTCAACATCCAGTGGGTGCGAGGATTGGGAGGTTGAGTTCTCTTTCCGCTCTTTGTTGTTTTCAAGAATGGTGTGGGGTCCTTTCGCATAATCCTCCTAAGACATCTCATCCTCCTTTTAGTCTTTACTATTCAACTGCTCCTCCTCCTCCTCCGAAACCACCTGTCTTTTTATTATTATTTTTGGCCAATCTCTTAGACCTCCGAATTATGGTCTCTCCACCAGTCACAACCGTCGCCTCCACCACTGTGTCACCCTTAAAGTCCTTCCCCACAATATTTTTACCTTTGCCCTCTTTTTCCAGAGGCTCCATCAAGCCTTTCCTATCATCTTTACCCTTCTTCTTTAGAGTGGCTTTGGAAGCAGTTTTGGCCGGACTCACCTTAAGCTCACACAAATTGGTCGCAACACTCGTCTGAGCATTTCCCACATTCCCCTTGAGTTTTTTGGCACTAGGCTTGGGCTTAGGATTATCAGTAGCACCCATGTGGGGTTTTTTAATGGGACTTTTAGACTCGACCAGGGAGATGTTAGTGTAGGCTCTAAAAAATGAATGGTTCTATGGAAGAGAACCATCATTTCTAGACCACATCAATAGAGTAATTCTAATTTAAATGCAAACCAACAAAAACATGCAACTACACTAAGATCACAAACTTGCTTAAAAGAAATCAAAATCTGCACTTAAAAGAACATAACTCCATTGTCTCCCTTTCACCAAGATCTTATTTTATGCATTTGTTCTCAGATTTTTGTGAGCACAAAATGCAGCAAGAGGCTATGGTGAGTGGGAAAAAGTATTCCAAATTCGTGTAGGGGTCAAAATGAGAAGAGAGTGCTGTTTAAATAGGAATCTTTGATGACAAAGAGGTTGAGAATGAGAAATGTGGGATAAACAGATATTGCAATAATGAATTTTTAAAATCCCACATGGTGTAGTGAAATGAAATGCATATGAGTGGAAATGATAAAGAAGATAGATTAAATGAATGGTGAAGGATTGAATAAAATAATTAAATGCATATATTTTTAATGTGGATGAAAATGGTTTATTAATGTTTTATCATGAATTATTTTAATGTTTTTATGAGAATGATTTATGTAAGAATGATAATTTGTCGAAATGAAATTATTTAATTTATGAATGGTTATGAAATGTTTTATGAACAATTTAATAATTTATATAAATGCAATATGAAGTGAATTATTTATGCAAATGATTTGATTTAAATGATAATATAGTTTTATTATGAAATGCTAGTGAATGATTATGATAATGAATGATAGTGGAAAATGATAATGTGACGTATGCAAATGATAATGCAATGATTTAATGATTTGATGAAATGCATGAATAGAAGAAAGTATTGAATGAATTGATCATTTTAATCAATAGACGAGTAATGTGATTTGTGGTTAAATTTGAGTGTCTACATTTTGCCCCTCTTTGAGACAATGCAGCTTGTTGCGTTGTTTCAAAGAAAAAGATTGATCAACTGATACATGCCCCAGATAAATCTTGGTAAGGAATATGATAAGAATGATATGCCCCCTCGAGAGATTGATCAGAAAAATTGTATGAAGATTAATCTCTTGATAGATGTGACCAAGAAAATGATCAAATACTTAATATTGCGCAAGTGATAAAGCGGTGGTGTACATTTGATGGAAATGCACAATCGATAGGCATAACTGAACAATTGATGGAAATGATCAGTATAGCCGGGTTGATGAGCTGATGAAGCTGATTGAGATTGATGCAAGCGCAAGACAAGTTGATAGAATGATTTGTTGATTGATTAAGGGGACATGAGATTTGGAGATGCAAGTTGATTGATTTTTCTACAACAAGAAAGATGAAGAAAATGAAATGCAAGAAATGGAAGATGCAAGATGGGAGAAAATGAAGGTGATGAAGCCTCTTGTGCATTTTAAGTGCTTTTATCATCATCGAGCTTATTATGTCGCAAATTAGTATAAGCGTCTAGATAACATGAACATCTAGACGACCTGAATACTGTTTGCGTTTTTATTTAGTAATGAAGTATAAGCATCTAGGTATAAGGACCCTAGATGACCTGAATACTTATTGCATGGAAGACACTATCAAACAAGGAATGCACTCATCCATACTAGACTCATAGGTCCTCAATAGTTTTAGATAACCATGTCTTAAGACGAGTCGTCCTATGAATAAGAAACAATCCATAGGCAGCAAACAGGTGAACATGCCCCATCATCACCTCTCTAGTCCCAGATATCCTGGAGAAGCTAAAAGACATGCCACCAAAGATAAAATCATAAAATAATCAAAGACCAACAAACAAACATGCGTCATGCCTCAAGATGGAACTAATTCTTGGTACGATTGTGTGTGTTTGGTTGGATTTGCAAGATGGATTGGTAGGTATGCTACAATATTTGCTTGATTGTTACTCATGATGCAGTTTGATTTTACTGAAGTTCAAAGTGATGTGGTGATCTGAAAGTGTCATTTTTGAGGGATTTTTGAGATTATTTGATTTTTTTTTGGAGTTTTGGAATATTTGATTTTTTTTGGATTTTTTTTTTCAGGACATTTTATGATTTTTAAAGATTTTTTCAGGACATTTTATGATTTTTATGGATTTTTTCATGACATTTTATGATTTTTATGGATGTTTTTCAAGACACTTTACAATTTTTTTGGATTTTTTCAAGACATTTTATGATTTTTTTTGGATTTTTTCAAGACCTTTTATGATTTGTATGGATTATTTTTCATGACATTTTATGATTTTTATGGATTTTTTCAGGACATTTTATGATTTTTATGGATTTTTTCAGGACATTTTATGATTTTTATGGATTTTTTCAGGACCTTTTACAATGGAAAGAGATGCATCGCAAGCAAGTAGACAGACAAAGAGGGTAGTTTCTCTGACCGCGAGATGCTCAATATCCTAACCCATGGCTAAGGTTGAGGAAATGCCCCACTGAGGAATAGGACCAATCTAGTATGCATGACAAAGCGAGCAAGTGAGGGGATTGTCAAACAATTCACAAGCCATGGTGAGTGTGAAAAGGATATTATGAAGTGGAGGGTGAATGAAAAATGGGATGAAAAGATCAAGTAGAGCTCCAAAGGAAAGAGGAGCAAAGCCTCTACACATGGCGCCAATTTCTCGGTTTTCACCATGGTACTTGCTCAAGGCACCACTGAAGTGGTTTTCACCATTGAAAAAATTGATTCTCTTTACTATTTTCACTCTTTTTTGTATTTTTTTCAGGACTTTTTCCATTTTTTTTAAGGACTTTTTCCATTTTTTTTTTTTTTTAGGACTTTAAAAGAGTGTACCCTTTAAAGCACTCAAGTATAAAACTTGCGAATGTGCATACTGTTGATGGGATCATTAAGCAATTCACCTTCTGGAGTAGATAACTGATATGCCCCAGATCCATACACAGTAGTGATAACGTATGGACCCAACCAGTTAGGCTCAAATTTACCCTTCTTTTCTCTGTCTTGTTGATTATGAGGATTTTCATGAAGGACAAGATCTCCAACCTCAAATGTGCATGGTTTCACTTTCTGATTATAACCTTGACTCATTCGCTTTTGATATGCTCTAAGATGGTTAAAAGCAGTTTGTCTTTGTTCATCTAATAGCTCCAATTCCTGCAAACGGGAAACTCGATATTCTTCATCACTGATGTGATTGCGCAAGGAGATGCGCAAAGAGGGTAACTCGACCTCGATGGGCAAGATGGCTTCAGATCCATAGACAAGGGCATAGGGGGTAGCACCTGTAGGAGTGCGGATACTTGTGCGATAAGCCCACAAGGCAGGATTTAGTTGAATATGCCAATCTCAACCAGCTTCATTGACCGTTTTTTTTGAGAATTTTAAGAATGGTTTTGTTAGAGGCCTTAGCCTGGCCATTACCTTGAGGATAGTAAGGTGTGGAGAAATGATGGTGTATATGGAATTTCTCACAAAGTTCATGGACATCTTGATTTTTGAATGGACGCCGATTATCTGTGATGATGGATAAAGGAACACCATAATGACAGATGATGTAGTTCAGTATGAAAGTGGCTATTTGTTTTCCAGTGATATGAGTGAGAGGAACAGCTTCAATCCATTTCGTGAAATAGTCTGTGGCAATGAGAATGAACTTATGACCATTGGATGAAGGTGGATGGATCTTGCCCACGAGGTCGAGTCCCCATTGATAAAAGGGCCATGGTGTAGTAAGAGACTGTAGTTTCTGTGCAGGAGCATGTATCAAGTCTGCATATTTTTGGCACTACTTGCATTTTTTAACAAACTGATAAGCATCTGTTTCCATTGTAGGCCAATAATAACCCATATGCAAGAGTTTTTTGGCTAAGGAAGGACCGCTAGAATGTGCCCCACATATACCTTCATGTACTTCTCGTAAAGCAGTTTTGCTCTCGTCATGCTCAAGACATCTAAGTAAAGTACCATCGAGACCTCGGCAGTAAAGGGTATTGGCTAAGATTACATAGCGGGAAGCTTGACGGATAAAGGTTTTATGAGATTTATTGGATAGATCCGATGGAAAGGTGCTATCTTGGAGATAGGTATAAATATCGCCATACCATTGAGAATTAGGACCAATAATAAGGCAAATCATTTCAGATTGTGGTATATTGTAAGCAGGTTCCAAAAGAGGCTCTACCAAGAACTCACAGTAGGCAGCATTGCGTGGCATTTCTACAAGTGAACCAATTGTTGCCATTGCATCAGCAGCTCTGTTGCTATCTCGAGGAATTTTCTCAAAGGAAATTGATGTGAAATAGGCCTTGAAGTCATCCACCATTCTTTTGTAAGGCATTAATTTTTCATCTTTTGTTTTGTAGTCATCATTAACTTGTTTAATCACTAGCTGAGAGTCACCAAGAACACGCAACTCTAGGATTTTCCATTGCACCGCCATATGAAGCCCAGAAAGTAAGGCCTCATATTCTGCAATATTGTTGGTGCATGGAAACTGTATCTTATAAGCTTTAGGTATACAATCCCCTTGCGGAGTGACAAAGAGATTTCCAGCACCAGAACCACCTTGTGTGAAGGAGCCATCAAAATATAAAGTCCACAGATGTGTAGATTCCATGTTGAAGATTGATTCATCAGGAAATTCGGTAATAAGAGGATGATTATCTGTCATAGGAGCATCGGCAAGTTGATCTGTTATAGCTTGTCCTTTAATATCTTTTCTTTCTATGTACTCAATATCAAACTCACTGAGAATCATAACCCATTTAGCTAATCGGCTTGTGAGTGCTGCTTTGCTCAAGAGGTACTTAAGAGGATCAATTTTTGCAATGAGCTTTGTTTTGTGTGTAAGCATGTAATGTCATAAATTTTGTGATGCAAAAAATATGGCAAGGCATGCTCTTTCAATATAACTATAATTGAGCTCATATCCCACTAGAGTGCGACTAATGTAATAGATAGCACATTCATTTCCTTCAGAATCATGTTGTGCCAAAAGTGCCCCCAGTGCTGTGGTGGTTGTGGATATATACAGAAGTAAAGGCTTGTCATCTATGGGAGGTACCAATACTGGTGGTGTCATCAGATACTCTTTGATTTTCTGAAAAGCTTGTTCACACTTGTCATCCCATCTGAATGGAACATTCTTGTGTAGTAGATGTTGAAAGGGTTGACATTTATCTGCGAGTTGTGATATAAAGCGGCGAATAGACTGAAGTTTTCCTTGTAATGATCTCAATTTTCTGATATTCTTAGGTGGAGGCATTTCAAGTATAGCCTTTATTTTTGTAGGATCAGCTTCAATTCCCTTAGATGTGACAATGTATCCAAGGAGTTTCCCAGAGGTTACCCCAAAGGCACATTTTTTGGGATTCAATTGGACTTTGTATTTTTCTAATCTTGTGAAAATTTTATCCATGATCTCTAGATGTCCATCTCTCGTGTAAGATTTTCCCAACAAATCATCTACATAGTCCTCTAGATATGTATGCATCATGTCATGAAAGATAGTGGTCATTGCACGTTGGTAGGTAGCTCCGACGTTCTTCAAACCAAAGGGCATGACATTCCAACAGAAGGTTCCCCAAGGACAAGTGAATGCTATCTTAATTTGATCTTCAGGAGCTATTTTAATCTGATTATAGCCTGAGAAACCATCCATGAGGGATAACATTTCATGTCTTGCCGTCAAATCCACTATCATGTCAATGTTTGGAAGGGGGAAGTCATCCTTAGGACAAGCTTTGTTTAAATCTCTAAAATCCATGCAGATTCGGATGCCCCCATCAGGTTTTGAAACTGGTACCAAATTTGAAATCCAATCAGCATAGTCAACAGGTCTTATAAATCCCACATCTAGCAACTTTTGTAATTCGACTTTTACCAATAGAGCAATATGCGGGTGCATTTTTCTCAACTTTTATTTAACAGGTTTTTCCCCCGGTGGCAAAGACAAGTGATGCATGACTAGATCTAGATCAAGTCCTGGCATATCTGCATAAGACCATGCACAGTTGACTTGTCTTTCCTTGTAAAACTATATCTGCTCTATTCTCTCTTCAGGTGTTAATGATTCTGCTAGGTGAATTATCTTTGGTTTTTCTTCTATGCCCAAGTTAGCTGGTATTGTCTTCTCCACTAGCATAGATGACTTTTCATGATATACTGCTAAGGGAAGTGTGTCAAGCCTTCCATCCTCGGGTGCCTCAGAGAGGTTTTCACCCCTGGATACGTCCTTTATTTTTACTTTTTTCGAGTCTAATAGCGCCACAGGGTGGTTTTCACTAGAAGACCTATTTATATTTTCAATAATTTTGCGACTGAAAGGCTTGGCACCCTCCCCAAAGTAAGCCACACTGTTGAGTTCTATGGTGAAACTTGTCTTATGATCCTCAAAAGGTGTATCTTCTTGGGCTCCCAGAAATTTTATGATTGCCTCATCATTTTGAAATGCATCTAGTTGTGGTGGTCCCTTCTGGTCTAAATCAATGAGTTCGGGGTGAACCAAGGGTAAAGGGTCATGTTTTGAATCAAGATTTTGAATGGATTCAAGGGTACAAATGTTATGATCAAGTTCAAGGGTAGAGATACTATCATAGTCATAAATGTCAATGAATTCATCGATGGTACTTTCCTCGTTTGTCTGTGTAGCATTAGAGGACTCTACTTCCTTACTTGAAGTACATGTGGTACTCAAGGTCTTATCTTTCTGCGCATCATATCCTAAACCAGGGACTTTTTGCATATGAGTAGGTTGTATTGGTTCCAAGATACCCTATTTTTGTAAGCCACGAGGACTTTTACCATCATATCCCATTTGTTTCATAAGATCAAAACCTTTACCATATTGTCCAACATGTATCTTTATTTCAGTTTGTTCCTTTTCTATATCCTCATCTTTGTATAGCCATTTCAGGAGATCAACTTCTTCTACTTCATTAGAGAGGACTCCCCATTTTTTGAGATTGGTTAATTGACAAGTCACTGTAGACTCTGCATCTGATGTGGTCTTAGTCATTTGTGGTTTGCCATAGGTATGGGGAGATAAAGGTAACTTTCCAATGCAAAGGGCATGATTCAAAGTATATTCTCCCACCCCTTGTTCTTTTACTTGTAATTTGGTCTTAACTTCCATGGATTTTGAGGAGGATGCTTTTAGGGACTCAGGATCAACATATGCTTGGGAAGGAAATGACTCTCGATTGCTTGGGATTGTGATTTCAGTTTTAGGACTTAGATTATGGCAGTACATGAAAGGGTTGGGATCTCCTTGCATTGTGATTTCAACACCATTGTGTGGGAATTTAATGCACTGGCGGTAGGTAGAAGGTATTGCTTGCATTGCATGAATCCAAGGTCTTCCAAGGAGGATATTATAGGTTAGTGGGAGATCAAGGACTTGGCAAACCACATCCTTTACCACAGGGCTGACTTTGATTGGTAGAGTAACTAATCCTTTAGAAGAGCGTTCCTCTTCATCATATGCCTTTATGGTAATCTTGTTCCTTGGATCAACTGCATTTGTAGAAAACCCTAATTTTGTGATCAATTCTTGGGTACAAATATTAAGACCAGCTCCTCCATCTATTAGAACTCGCTTGATCTTGGCATTATTGATAAGGACGTTAATGTGTAAAGCTGCATTATGCGGTTGTCGAGGGGATGAATCATCACTTTCAGTAAAAGTGATAGTGTAAGGCGAGGTGATATGTCCCACCATAGCTTGGAATTGGTCTACATGTAGGTTTGTAGGCACTGTAGTAGTAGCAAGCGCTTTATCTAGAATAGCTTTATGCTCAGGAGATAGGCGTAGCAACTCAAGTATGGAAATTTGTGCGGGTGTTTTTCTTAAATGCTCTATGAGGTTATACTGTGAAGTTGGTGGAGTGGGTTTTGAATTAGGACCTCTAAGGGTGATTGTGCCTTTGCGGGTAGTAACCTTGCAATCAGGTGTTTTTCCTTTTATAATGAAAGTGCTAACATGATTATCAACCTCACTGATGTTATGTATGGTATAGTCATACTTAGTAGTAGTATAGTTTACACCATCACCAGATTCAAGGGCCTTTCCTTTATCCTTGTCATGCTTAGGGAAAGGGTTCTTAAACACCTCACGATCAGAGTTACCGAAAGGAGTGTGTCCATCAACCACTATCTTACCATCATCAATAAGGTCTTGTATTAGATGTCGAAGTTTATTGCAACTATTAGTCTTATGTCCTTTATGTCTATGATAGTCGCAAAAGTGATTCTGATTCCACCATGGGGGTTTGACTTGTGGATTATATTCCTTTATTTCAGGTAGCATTATAATATTGATTTCAAGAAGTTCTTTTAATGCGGATTCAAGTGATTCTCCCAATGGTGTAAAATTTCATTTAGGGAAACTTCTTTGTTTTTCTTTTCCTTTATTTGAAGATGAACCTTTGAGGTTATAAACAGGCGATGATGTTTTAGTTGTTTTTGCATCAACAACTCCGTCATTGACAACATTCTTGTTCTTTACCCAAAAAGGTGTCTTGTTGTTTGAATTTGATTTTTGATCTCTATCATTATTAAGTTTTATGGTTCCATCATCAATGAGAGTTTGTTCGATTCGAAATCCCATTTCTATGGCATCGTCAAAGGAATCCAAGCATTTGAGGCGAAGTTCCCTTCCAATTTCTTTGTTCAAATTTCGACAAAAGAGGTCAACCAATTCTTGATCAGGAATGACATAAGGTAATCATTTTGTCAAATGTCTCCATCTTTGCAAAAATGACACAAAAGATTCACTTGGTTTTTGTTTGGTGTTGAAAAGGTTTGTCATGGTCACTTTAAAGTCACAATTGAAGCTATAATTGGAGACAAATTTATCAGCCAATTCTTGAAAGGATTTGATGATCGGGGATAATTGTGAAAACCATTCCATGGCTTCTCCTCCTAGACTATGGGGGAATAATCTCATAATGTATGTTTCATGAACTGCGAATTCCATGGTAGTTGCACAAAATTGTCTTAAGTGATGTTTAGGATCCCCTTTTCCATTATATTTGTCAAGTTTTGGTATGTCCCAATGGTTAGGAAAAGGTGGCATTGGTATGCTTGGATCAAAGGGATAAGGACATATATCTTCAATGGAGAACTTATGAGATGATGATTTACGGTTCTTAAGGGTGTCCAATTCTTGTCTCAATGTTCTAAGCTCATCCAAAATAGGATCATTTGTTGGTGTGGGTTTTGAGGTCTTTGAAGATTGCTTGTAACTTGGTTGTAGATAATAGGGTCTATGATCTTTGATTCTACCATCATTGTTTGTTTTGGGATGTTTGGATCCAGTAGATTCAGGTTAGTCATTCATCATGAGCAGTGCATGTCAAAATCAGGAGGCATTTTGATTCCTTCATCAACAAGGGCTTTGAAGTATTGTTGTGGGTTACGTTTGACTACCTTCGTAAGAAGTTTAGTGAATCTATGATCCTTAAGTGCTTCTTCTATATCGGATTTGGTTATTTCTTCATCATCAGTTTCATTTGTTTCTCTAGTTGCAACACTAATGTTATCTTCCCCATCAAAGTCTCTTCCCCAAGGGTTCCCTTCTTCTTGAAACATTTTTGCTCTTGTTCTAGGGGTCATAGTTGATTGTTTTGATGTTCAATCCAAGGTAATGTATGAGACCTAAGACTAGGATGCAATGAAAAGGATATGATTCTAAGATGAGATATGGAAGTGGTAAGGTATGGTATGACAAGCTAAAAGGAAACTCTAGGTCCAAAGTTGGTTATGATGTAAAGGCTTTACTTGTGTTATGATGGATAGACACAAGGACCAATGATCAAGAGAGGGTATGTAAGAGATGATGGACTCCAAAAGGATTTCCCTACTCAAGGATAACGGTATGTTCCCTGACTCAAGGATGATGAACCTCAAGTGATATGGGTGATAGATAGCCAATGGTTTGATTTCAAGACCTAGGAAGAGTAGCCTAAGTGCAAGCTAAGGGTTTTGTTTGATTGATGATGAATATGCAAAGGACTAAATTCTTGGAACATGCAAAGGGTAGGTGAGATGATCTTGATATGAAAAGGGGTTGAACATGCAAGAACTAGGTGGAGTGTTATCTATATGCAAGGACTATGTAGTGTCACCTATGTATGCAAGACTAGTAATATGCAAGGACTAGGATGAAAGGTATATGAATATGTATGGATATGCAAGGGCTAGGTGGAATGCAAAGTCTAGATGGAATGCAAGGATTGAAAGATCAAAACTGAAGGATGATGACCCCAAGAAATCCAAGTCATAGGTTCATGTTGTATGTTTGTGTTGTTGGACCCTTTGAGATTTGCAAAGTTTGAGATGTTGCAAGTTACTAGGTGTGATGTTTGTTTGAGGTCTATTTTGGAACACACACGCAAGATATAGCAAACAAAGTGTTTGAGTTTAACAATACAAGCAAAAATCCTAAGGTTGGAAAGGACAATATCTGCTAGATTCCACGTGGGTTTCCCCAACCACATATTCTTAGCGGGCGAATCCAGAAGCTTGGCTGCATGGGCTCCCCCTTATAGTGCACTCACTTCTCAGGCCAACCAAGCTTCCAACCCCCATGAAACTCCCATGGTAGATTGATCACCTCTACTAAAAATTGCGAAGATGTGGATGCCTTCACACCGACCTGTGCTGCGCTAGCAAATAGAAGGATTTTGGCAACTACACAAAGGTTTTTAGTTCGAGACCCCCGTTCGAGTGGCCATACATGGGGCACAAGATTAAGCTCTGTTTAGGAGGCACTCCAGCCTGAAGAGGTTACGCTCAACAGGGTTTTGGGGAGTACTACTTGGTCTGTATGACATATCCACACTCGTAATCCTAGGCTTTCCCTTAGGATTCACATTTATATACCGGTTGGGGGTAGCTTGGCCAAAAAGCTCCCTTGCTGGTCTGAGTCGCCTTGGGGTGAGTAATTTTTCCCACCAAGGCAGGCCCAAGTTCTAGAGTCAATAACTGTTTCTCTTGCACCCAGGATCGCACAAGTGCGCAAGGGGAGAGGATACTTCGATTATTGAATCGGGGTAACACATAAAATAGATGGGTCTGATTTTCTGATCACCTAGTTTGCACAAGGTGAGAGCATAATCACCTACCACCTTCAAGCATAGCAAACAGTATTCATTGATCCCCTAGTTAAGCTAATTTGAGAGAAGACAATTGTTCATTTTTAAAGCACCAATTGAAGTGTTTTCTAATTTAAAAGACAATTGGTTTCAAAATCATGTCTTCATCAATCGTTCTGCACCAAATGTTGTTAGTAGTTTTGATTTCAATCTTTGTCAAGCGTATGTTTTGATTTTTAGTTCTTCAACGAAACGTCCTGCACAAGTCACAAAAAGATTAAATCAGCCCCCCACTAAGGCAAATCAAATCATGACCAAAATAAAAATAAAGAATTCTAAATTAAAATCTAAAAATTTATCCTAAAGTTAGAATGCAATCCCAAAATTAATCTAAACTAAAATTTAATCTAAGATTTAAAGTTAATCTAAATTAATAAAAAAAACTAATTTAGATTAAAACTAATTGAAAGATAATCTAAAGTAAATAAAATCAAACTAAAGACTTAAATTTAATAAAACTAAATTAAAATTAAAAAAATGAAAAACTAAATTTAAAATTAAAAATCTAACCTAAATTAGCAATTATAATCTTAACTAATTAAAAATTAGATTCTAAATTAAATTACACTAATCTAAATTTAAATTAAAAATTAAAGACTAAATTAATCTAAAAACTGAAAAGACTAAAATCTAAATTACATTAAGAAATTAAAATAGAATCAGTAACTAAAATCTAAAAAAAACAGAAAAAATGAAAGTTAAACTAAAAACTTACGTAACTTAAACTAAAACTAAAATAAACTAAGTTAAAAATAAAATTAAAACTAAGATTAAAATAAAACTGAAACTAAGTTTAAAATCATGAGTTATTATGCTCTGTCATGCGTCAGTAGTTTTAGAAATTAAAAACAAAATATAGCAAACTGGAGTATTTATGGTGACAGCTAAAATGGGAAGCATTCATGCATTTTGGCCTGTAGCATATCAGAATATTAAAGCACATTTTTCCAGAATTCATAAAATGCTGCCAGAAGCATAAAGAAATTAGGCAAATAACTATTTCAATTTACAACAAACCATGAAAATCAAATTTGCAATCCATTCACAGTTTTCAGCAAAAGCCTTCAAAAATCTGCAGTCATGAAAAAAGACAACAATCTCTTCTATTCTCTCATGACGACAACAGTAGCAATGTAAGTAACCATCAACAGTGCAGCCAAACAAATGTTGTCTGGAATGAAAAAAAAATTGACTGGAAATATTTGAAGAGCAATGATCACGTTTTTTTTAATCAAAGCTATTTTTTTAGAGCTTTTGTTTGCTGTAAATGAACTTTTTCACCTCAAAAACAATGCCTGGGACATTCTTCATGACCAAAGGGCAATTTTAGAGATGTTTTGAGCATTTCAAAC
The DNA here is from genome assembly GCA_007115665.2 of Sequoiadendron giganteum. Classification (NCBI taxonomy): domain Eukaryota; kingdom Viridiplantae; phylum Streptophyta; class Pinopsida; order Cupressales; family Cupressaceae; genus Sequoiadendron; species Sequoiadendron giganteum. The sequence continues at coordinate 311,163,479 of CM021104.1, forward strand.
TATCTAGTAGTGAGAAAAACGTGGCAGGAAAGAGAAAACCGTGATTTCATTGTTTCTCATACTTCTTCAGCAAATTTGATATTGTTGATATGGTTTCAAACAACCCAACAACAGCAAAAAAATGAGACAACAATAAAAATGAAGAAACAAACAAATGATTGCTTGTTCACGTCAGGTTCACCATTTGTAGGCTCTAAAAAATGAATGGTTCTATGGAAGAGAACCATCATTTCTAGACCACATCAATAGAGTAATTCTAATTTAAATACAAACCAGCAAAAACATGCAACTACACTAAGATCACAAACTTGCTTAAAAGAAATCAAAATCTGCACTTAAAAGAACATAACTCCATTGTCTCCCTTTCACCAAGATCTTATTTTATGCATTTGTTCTCAGATTTTTGTGAGCACAAAATGCAGCAAGAGGCTATGGTGAGTGGGAAAAAGTATTCCAAATTCGTGTAGGGGTCAAAATGAGAAGAGAGTGCTGTTTAAATAGGAATCTTTGATGACAAAGAGGTTGAGAATGAGAAATGTGGGATAAACAGATATTGCAATAATGAATTTTTAAAATCCCACATGGTGTAGTGAAATGAAATGCATATGAGTGAAAATGATAAAGAAGATAGATTAAATGAATGGTGAAGGATTGAATAAAATAATTAAATGCATATATTTTTAATGTGGATGAAAATGGTTTATTAATGTTTTATCATGAATTATTTTAATGTTTTTATGAGAATGATTTATGTAAGAATGATAATTTGTCGAAATGAAATTATTTAATTTATGAATGGTTATGAAATGTTTTATGAACAATTTAATAATTTATATAAATGCAATATGAAGTGAATTATTTATGCAAATGATTTGATTTAAATGATAATATAGTTTTATTATGAAATGCTAGTGAATGATTATGATAATGAATTTATTATGATAATGAATGATAGTGCAAAATGATAATGTGATGTATGCAAATGATAATGCAATGATTTAATGATTTGATGAAATGCATGAATAGAAGAAAGTATTGAATGAATTGATCATTTTAATCAATAGACGAGTAATGTGATTTGTGGTTAATTTTGAGTGTCTACAATTAGCAACAGTGAGAGGTTCGATTTCCTCCACACAGACAATAAATATGGGCTTAGGTGGGCGTAAAGTGAGGTGGAAATGATAGAGTCTCATAATGAGCCCTTGGTGGAGAGGCAGAGGAGGGGTATCATCTGGGTTAAGGCTTGCAGTTTCCTTGCATTTTTCCACAAAACTTTCTAAATCCATAAGTAGGAAGAACATAAAACTTAACAGAACTTTGTGCCTAAGGTGATTCAATAGAGGGAAATGGTAGAATTTTGTTTTAATTTGTTATTAAATAGGTAGATTTTTTTAGACTACAGGAATTGGTCAGGTATTCGTCCCCCTATAAACTGCAGTGTGCATGGTAAAATTTTCTCACATGACTGGTGGTGCTGGCGTGACACGCCCTTCGGTACCATGGGTTTGGGAGGAGACTAGACCTCGTAACCTCTTGCCTGCAATTAAATAGGTAGATTTAATATGTTCTTTTTATGAAAATTTATTTAATTTTTAGGAAATGATAATGCACCTCCAAACCCTCCTGAAATTCCTCTTCAAAATCTTGATTCCCCTCAACCCAAAATCCCTGCCAAAGAACAAGCCCAACAAACACATCAGACAATTCCTCAATATGCTCCAGGAACTCAAGAAATTTAATGGGGCGAATTGAAAATAAAAATAAATAAATTGAGGATATAATTGTAAGGTTAAAATATCTTGCAAGCTCAACCTCACATAGAACCATGCTTGCTCAATCACTTGAATCGAGAGTATCACATGTAGATTCAATTAGCAAGAAAATAAGTGCTTGGGTTAAAAAGAGACGTGAGTTTAGAGAATTTAATGTAGATAAATTATCCTATAAATAAGTGAAATATGAAAAAATTATAAAATTGGACTTGTGAGCCTTATTCACAAACCCTAGAACAAATTAACCTTTGCATCCTTCAAGAAAGAGGTTCCCTATCCATTGGTGCAACCACCAAGGGATAAAGAACCATTTTTGGTAGAGGTGGTGGATGGTTTTTGGCCATCCTCCATGCAAAAACAATGAGGTGCCACAATATGTTTTGAGGAAACTCTACTATGAGTTTGTCCTTAATAAAATCTCAAACTATTTTGATATATGAGACCTCTAGGTGGAGGTGGGGGATCCACACAAGACAGAGCAGGGGCACATCTTGACCAACAATGGCCAGCGAGATGAGCACTCGCTAGACCAACATATGAGCATGTGGCTATCCCTTCCATTGTAAAGGAGAGTGTTGAGTTCGATACATTGTAGTTGATTACTTTCCTAACCCAAAGCCTCATACAACATGCCAATCCTCTAGCACAAGGTGAGTCGGGTGAGTCTTTAGGGAGTAGAGTTCCACCTCATATTTTTCAAGTTTGTAGGTCACCTTGTGGTTATGACCCATGCATAGTCAAGATGCAGGTGCACAAGGTACATCTATAGTTGATCAAATGGCAATGACAAATGCCCTCCTTCATGAGCCATTTGGCCTTGATAGTCAAGTAAATGTCAGCAAGCTCATTGAATTTAATTTATTAAATTTCATTTTTGAAATGCAAAATTAACAAAATTAGTTTAATGATTATAATGAAATTTCAAGGTCAAAGTGTTCACCCTGTTTTCAATGGTCCTCCACCTCCCTATTATGTGACCACATGTACTATGGAGGTATATAACTAGTAAATAAGTATAAATATTACATGTAAACAAAATTGTTATATGAATGGTATGCTTATATCTGATTTTAGATTTTGAATAGGTTAATCTTGGAGCTTCGACAACAACACCTCCCAATGGAGGTGGACATCGAAGTTTCAATCAAGTAATATATACTACATTGCATTTCATAATTGAATAATGTTTAATGAATTAAAGGTTCTAGATAGTTTGTAAGTATGATTTATAATTTTTAATTAATTTGATTTCAGGTTGTTATGCATTTCATAATCTATGAATTTCATTTTTTCATGTTGTTGACCTCAAAAAATATAGGCTAGTGGCATCACTAGCTTTTAGCATACCATTTCACTCTTATCCTCCTAACTATCATCACTAGCATACCATTTCAATAATATATGAATAATGTTGTTTTATTTTCAGGTGTTGCAAGTAGAGACTCCTCTCGATGTTGATAGGGAAATGGAGAATGGCATCTCTACTGCAATAGATAGCTCAATGCCTTTGACAGGGGTATGAGGCAGATTAGTAAATTTCAAATTACATTCTTTTTTGTAGTTGCTTATTATTGAAAAATCAAATGATTATTGATTTGTAGTTTAATTTCTATCTAGATGGTTTCTATAGGACTTTGGAATGCCATCGTGTGAGAATATCATTGTTGTGGATGAGGAGAGAGATCATTTGGAGGTGGTAAGTGATTAGTTTGTTAAATATTTCATTTTTTATAATGTAATTTCTATATATTAATGTCTATACTTTTTATTCTAATAGGTACAACTCCATGAAGAATTAAATAGGACTAGCCCTTGAGTTTGAAGTAGAGCATCATCACACGCATCTCCATCCCTCAACAATCAAAGGCCGCCCGAGATCTATTTTCTTCACTTGGAGGGGGATGATTATTTATTGGGGTTCTTTGTTGTATGCCTATATGACATTTTTGGACATATATTTTGTATTGCATATATATGATATTGTATGCCTATATGACATTCTTGTAAGCCTATATGGCTATTTTGTATACATGTTATACTTATATCGATGTATATTGATGTATGCCTATATGGCTATTTGGTTAAATACATCTTTTTATTGATGGTGTCTATATTTGTATTATAAATCCAAGCTTCAATGGATATTTTTAGATGGTTTACTTTTAATATTTAAAGTTTGAACATTATAAAATAAATATGAACTATTGGATGAATTGAAAACCTAGCCATGTCATCATTGACATCATCAATCATATGAATTTAATAATTCATAATGCAATCTAACACCTAGGTCTCTCTAGGTCACTACACATCTAAGCCCATACTCTCTAGGATCATTGTAGCATGGTAATGAAATTAATGTAATTATACAATGCACTTTCAAGTATGCAACTAAAAATGAGCAAGACATTATTACATGTGATCTCGTACCTCTAGAAGTTTGTGATATAATTCTTGGAAGACATTTACCATTCCATTTACCCAAATAGTAGATGTTATGAATCAAAAGATAATATTTTGACCTCAACAAGTCTAAATTATAAGACAAAATAGCTTGGTCTCTACTAAATAATGTTATAACATTGATAATGTACGAAAAATTCCTGCTTCTTATTGTCTACTTAGAGATGTTTCATATAAGGAAAGCTCACAAGCAATAGAATTTATCACTCATACATATTATCTATCACAACAATAGATGCTTGAAAATGTACTATTATAGGATGAAGATGTCTTTATAAATTACAAAAGTATTCCAAAAATAATTTATGGCAAAAAGTCAAACCAATTGGTTATTGAATGCCCTTTCGAAATAGATCATTGTATCATATGTACACTTAGGAGAAGGAAAAAATTTAGAACAAAATATAAGAGCTACTTGATCAAGGAAAGAGTTGACCTAGATTTTTTTCATGTGGCACCTTAGAAGCATAAAAAATGATGTAGGAGCACTTGCAATAAAACTAGAGTTCATGTGGCATAATCTACAAGAATTATAGTTTTATGAATTATAGACTAAGTTACCACATGTATTTATAAGTAAAGTTATGTTTGTGTGTGCTACTATGAGGAGGTAGTGGTGATGGATATATTGGAAATGTTTATGTATATTAAAATATTAAGGATGTAACTATTTCTTCATAGCGTGCATGGTAGAAATTGCATATTTAAGGTGATTATTCACATAGATACATCATAATTAGTGATATGTGTGGTATGTTGATGTAATATCAACTTCATAACTTATTTCACATTAATTTCACCTATATTTGTTGGTTAATTATTGACTTTCCTACATCGGTATGTGTTTTTGGTCTTCAATGACATATTTTTGGCATATAGTTATGGAATCAAGTTTTAATCAAGACATATTACAAATAATTCATAGTATGTATCCAATAACTTTATTCAAGTATATTTAAGCACCCATCCATTCAAGTACCCATTGTCTAGTTGGCCAAACCTGCACTTCAAATTTAGATACATATTCTTCATGCCCACACTTTTCTTCATCTCAATTTTTTTTTTCCTATATTGACCAAAACATTTATGATTGCATTGAGTTCAAGCAACAAAGGGTACTAGTTCTTTGGTATAGATTATTCAGTCATAAGATTATAAAGACACCTACATTGACCAAAATTCATAAAGTGGACTTATTCTATAGCCACCATAACTTGTTTGAATTATCAATTTACCCCTAGGAGATGAAGAATGTAAACAATGCCTCTCGAAAACTTTTTATTAAATACAACTGACACTTTTCGAGACATTTGAAACATTGTTTTTGAAAAGATAAGAAACATTTACAGGGTGTTGTACCCTTTACACAGAGAGCCCAAAGGCCAAAAGAAAGCATAGTTCAAATAGAACTTGAACTATAGGTACAAACAGAAAAAAATGATTGTCAGCTGCAGAACAACCAAGATTTAAACAACCACCGAAATAGAGGGATCCAAACTGGCTCCACGAACCTGAGGCCGAGAAGAGGAAATGGATTTGGGGAGACCCTTATTCTTCTACAGTATCATCGACCAGGGAGGCTCAGAAGAGGGAACCAAAGAGCGAGGCAAGGGGGCAGATCCACAAAAGCCACCCCGGGAGAGGAGCCACCACACAACGAGGGCGGAGCAGTGGAGACCGGGGCAAAAAAAGAACCAGTAGAGTCGTTCGACGAATGACGGGTCGGTTTTGGCAGAACAATGACAACATAAGGCTCATACAGGACAAAGACAACAAAAGGATAAAAAAGGACAGAGACAAAAAAAGGTTCCACAACAAGGATAGCTAGAATAGGATCTTGAGTAGGCTCGGGAGGGTCATCCTCCTCAGATGAACTATCCGAAGGGGGGGAACCAACAGTGAGATGGTCTATGAGAGCGTTCTTCCACCAAGTAGCCACACTCTTGCGGTGAGCAATAGGGCAACCAGAAGCCAAGTGGCCAACAGAGAAACAATGCCTGCAACAAAAAGGGAGCCCCTCATAGTCCAGAAGTTGCTTCCAAGGTTGGTCTGCCACCATCAAGACCACATAACCATGGAGTGGTTTGGAGATATCCAGATTGATTAAAATGCAAGCCACCATAGTATGCCCAAGATCCCGAGACGTAGAATCCACCTTGAAAAAGTTGCCAATGGCGTTGCCAATAGCTTCAAAGTAGGATTCCTCCGAAAATTGGAGAGGGAGATTCAATAAATGAACCCAAAGAGGTCTGATATTCAAAGGCTCTGTAAGAGGATTGAAAGAGCGTGACCACGGTTAGATGGACAAAGAATGAACACCCCACATCCACACCCGATCTAACACTCTATCACGAGCCTCAGGGGTAGAGAAGGTAGCAAAGAAAAAACCTCTAGCATTGGGATAGAGGTCAATCTGTCTAGAAACCAAAGGCTTCCAAGAACCAGTCACCCATTCATGGAGTTCAGGCAGGGAGGGCCACAAGCCGTTAAACCTATAGCCAACACCATGTTGCACAAAGAAATTTTCATTTTTTAGCAATCTCAGGCCTACAAACCACAATAGGGGAGTCCCAGGCGCAAGGCAAAGGACAAACCATAGTTGGGACCTGGGCACGAGAAGCAGCAACAAAGGACTTCTGAGAGCCAGTAGGATTAACAGGAGGAGAGCCCCTAGCCACACCCCGCACAACATCCGTAAAATAAGGAGAAGTCGCCCGCCCATCCATAGGAGGAACACAACCACCACACCCACCATGGTCTAAAACCTGTAGCGAATTGGGAGGAATAGCGGGAGCCCCTACACCCATAGATCGATCCCCCATGCCAAGGCCCAATGATAGATTTTAATCGCTCCCGCCCAACACAACAGGCAACTTTGTAACAGATATTTCCTTCATCATGCCTTAATGGAATGACTTGGATATATTTGAAAAATTGTTGCCACAATGGAATGACTTGGATATATGAAAAATTAAGGGAGGTTATTGTAGAGAGACCCTACATGACCTTATACCTTCAGATGCAATGTTTGTAAGACTCACAATTTCTAAGTAATAGGTCATCAAAGTTTGTTGCCCTTCATACTTTGGTCTCTTAAGAGAAATCGTCAGTGAAATGTAGTCTAGAATGTTTCAACCTATCGGGGTGCAAAAAAATACCTTTCCTAGTATAAACCTACCCACCATGATGTATTGGAACTATTGGTTTGGTCGCACGATGAACAAAATGGAAGTTACACCACCTTGCAACTTTACACTGCATGCATTTGACACTTTTTCCATCAACTGAAAACTTGTCACCATGGGAAAATGGATCAAAGATATCAAAAATTGAGAGAGGTTATTATAGAGGGACCCTACATGACCTTATAACTTCAGATGGAATGCTTGTAAGACCCATAATGTATGAGTAATAGGTCATCAAAGTTTGCGGCCCTTTCATACTTTGGTCTCTTAAGATAAATTATCGGTGCGATGTAGTTTTGGAATGTTTCGGCATGCTGGGGTGTGAAAAAAGAACTTTCCTAGCATAAACCTACCACCTTGATGTGTTGGAATTGTCAGTTTGGTCACACAATGAACAAAGCAAAAATTACACCACCTTGCAACTTTACACTACATGCATTTGACACTTTTTCCATCAACTAAAAACTCACCACCATGGGAAAATGGATTAGAGATATCAAAAATCAAGAGAGGTTATTGTAGAGGATCCCTACAAGATCTTGTACCTTTAGAAATAATGTTTCTAAGTGCCACAATTTCCGAGTAACATCTCGTCAAAGATTGTTGCCCTTTTACACTTTGGTCTCTGAAGAGATATCACTAGTGCAATGTAGCTTGGACTGTTCCGACATGTTTGGGTACAAAACCTTCCCTAGCATAAACCTGCCCATTTGGACCTATTGGAACTATTAGTTTGGTCACATGAAGAACAAAACAAAAATTACACTACCTTGCAACTTTACATTGCATGCATTTGACGCTTTCTCCATCAACTAAAAAATCATCACCATAGACAAATGCATCAAAGATATCAAAAAATGAGAGAGATTATTATATAGGGTCCCTACATGATCTTTTACCTTTAGATATAACGTTTCTAAGTTCCATGGTTTTTGAGTAACAACTCATGAAAGTTTGTTTCTCTTTTACACTTTGGTCTCTTTAGAGATATCATTGATGTAATGTAGCTTAGAATGTTTCGACATGATGGGGTGTAAAAAATGACCTTCCCTAGCATGAACCTACCCATCTAGACATGTTGGAACTATTGGTTTGGTTGTACAATGAACAAAACAAAAATTACACCACCTAGTAACTTTACTCTGCATGCATTTGACACTTTTTCCATCAACTGAAAACTCATCACCATGAGAAAATGGATCAGAGATACCAAAAATAGAGAGAGGTTATTGTAGAGGGGCCCTATGTGATCTTGTACCTTTAGAGGGAATGTTTCTAAGTTCCATGGTTTCAAAGTAATAGCTCGTAAAAGTTCACTGCCCTTTTGCACATTGGTCTCTTAAGAGATATCACCAGTGCAATGTAGCTCAAACTATTCTTGCATGCTTGGGCATGAAACAAGAGCTTACCTAGTGTAAACCTACCCATGCATACATGTTGCAACTATTGGTTTGGTTGCATGATGAATAAAACAAAAATTACACCACATTGCAACTTTACACTGCATGCATTTGGCACTTTTTCCATCAAATACAAACTTGTCACCACAAGAAAATGGATTGGAGATTTGAAAAAGTAAGAGAGGTTATTATAGAGGGTCCCTACATGATCCTGTACCTTTAGATGAAATTTTTCTAAGTGCCATGTTTTCTAAGGAACAACTTGTCAAAGTTTGTTTCCCTTTTTCACTTTGGTCTCTTAAGAGATATTGTCGATGCAATGTAGCTCAAAAGGTTCCGACATGCAGGGGTGCAAAAAAAAACCTTTACTAGTGTAAACCTACCCATCCAAATGTGTTGGAATTCTTGGTTTGTTCACATAATGAACAAAACAAAAATTAGACCACCTTACAAATTTACATTGCATGCAACTAACACTTTTTCCATCGACTAAAAAATTGTCACCACAAAAAAATGGATTGAAGATATAAAAACCAAGAGAGGTTATTGAGAGAGGCCCTACTTGATCTTGTACCTTCATATAGATTGTTTCTAAGTGCCATGGTTTTTGAGTAAAAACTCATCAAATTTTGTTTCCCTTTTGCACTTTGGTCTCTTAAGAGATATCATCAGTGCAATGTAGCTCAGAAGGTTTTGACAAGTTGGGGTGAAAAACATGACCTTTCCTAGCATAAACCTACCCATTCAGACATGTTAGAATTGACGGTTTTGTCACATGATGAATAGAAAAAAATTACACCACCTTGCAACTTTACCCTGCATGCATTTGATTCTTTTTCTATCAACTTAAAACTTATCACCATGGGCAAATGGATCAAAGATACGAAAAAATTGAGAGAGGTTATTGTAGAGGGGCCATATGTGATCTTGTACCTTTAGATGAAATGTTTATGATTGCCACAATTTTTGAGTAACAATTCGTCAAAGTTTGCTTCCCTTTAGCACTTCAGTCTCTTAAGAGAAATCGTTGATGCAATGTATCCTAGAATGTTTCGACATGTAGGGGTAAGAAATAGGATCTTTGAGTGGGTCAGAGAGTAAGGAGATTGGTGAAGGCTTTGGAAGAATGAATAGTTAATGAAATTTATTCTATGAACATCGATAAGGCATTCAAATCCAAGGTTTACAAATTCTAAATAGTTTATGTAAATGAAAGCTTAAATGACTTAGTTGTTGAAGATTATGATTTGATTTACTATTGATGATCAACTTGGCTAGAACGTAAATATGAAATTTAAAAATAACACTAAATAAATAGAATCACATGATTACCCTGTCTTAGAGCAGAATCTTAAAAATATCAAGAATAAAAAAAAGACAAAAAAAAATATGGTGATTGCAAATGATTCATCTTTTTCTAAAAATGTAAATGTACCTTGATGCTAATCTCCTACACATTATATCATCAATGATTCTTTCTGCATTACTTTTCATGAGTACATCAAAGTGTAGACCACACAAAGTTGAACAAAATTACATGGTCATATTAAATATGTCATATCCAATTGTTACACCTAAGAAGATGGTCCATTAACCACCACTAAGGGAACCACATCATGTCATTTTGACCTAATAGTGAAACACAACAAAATATGGTGAGTAAATAGACCTACCATAAATATGCATATATATAATTTTCCTAATATGCATTGTATATGTGTAAAAATGAATCAACAAAAAAAAGAGAAACTTTAACTTAAAGAGGGGTAGTAAGTCCTTCCTATGCCATATGAAATTTGGAACCAAAACATAAGTAAAATTTAAATGTGACAGAAAAAGGTCTAACTATCAACTACAATACATTAATATCAATAACATGACTTTACAAATTCAATGCACATACTTACAAATTAATCCAACAAACCATTCGGGTTTTCTCTACTCTTTATTGTGTCAAGTATTGCCTCATGGTCAGACTCACACACCTTCCACAAGTTATTATTTAAAGCTCTACCCCCATATTTGATCAAATGAACATTGGATTCCATGACAAGGTTTGAGTAATGAAGAATATTTTGATGCATGCCAAAGTATTGAAACAACCAAACATTAACACTCTTATGTGGGTACCTTATAAGCCATGTTCCAGTAACAACCACCGAGCTTGTAGGGTATTTGATCTTTTCTCCATTTGTAATTGGGGCCTCTAGTTTATATTTTGGCCTCAACACAATGACAAAAGTAATAATTTGTTCCCTTTTCATTATCTTCATATGTAATAACTCCATAAACATTCCCTAAATTGATATGTGCAACAAATTAGAAGAATTTAGTCAACGTTACAAAAAAACTACAAATTTCATAAACTATACAAGTAGATATGTTACTTGGTTGAACTAGATCTGATATATGATCAAATTCAATCACTAATTGTATCTTGTCAGTTCTAGTGCTGTCGAGAGTTGATATGTGTCAAGTGGGCTAAGAAAAATTAACCACCATTCATCAACCCACTCTTTTGACTCACACTCATTCCAGGCTTGAATTGTACATGAAGAACAAAAGCATGCCATCTTCTGCATATGGGTACTCCATGAACCTGCATTAGAGACTCTAAAAGAGTGTAGCTCACTTTATCCTATTAGTGTACCACAATCCTCATATTGTGTATTGTTAGTATCATCTATCAACCAAAAAAATCTACAAACTAAAGACTTACCTTCATTACCTGTACCCATCGAAGCATTACACCACTCCAAAGTGCACTCGCATTATGAAAAAGTTGATTTTGTAAAGGTTTTTTAAACTCTTATCATGTGTCAATAGGGGCTTGTATTGAGGTACATCAATGAGACCTTTTTTTGACCAATTATGACATCTTCTAAGTGTTATGTATATCTCATTTTGTGTGAAATATGAAGTTTCACCATAATTCCATATAGGCTCAAGATTTTACATTAAGCCTCAACGCTATATCTTAAACCATTAAACCCTTAAACCCTCAACCCTTAAACCCTAATCCATAAAAACCTCAACCCTTAAACTCTAAACCCTTAAACCCTAATCCCTTAACCCTCAACCTTGAACCCTCAACCCTATACACTAAAACCTATACCCTCAACCCTTAAACCCTTAATTCCTCAACCCTGTACCCTATACATTAAACCCTCAACCCTCAAGTCTCAACCATCTACCCTATATATTAGACCCTAAACCCTAATCCCTCAACCCTATACCATTAACCCATACTCTCAACCCTCAACCTTAATCCCTCAATCCTATACCCTCAACCCTTAAACCCTTAAACCCTCAACCCTAATCCCTCAACCCTCAACCTTTAAACCCTCTGATGAGCCCATAATATGGCTATAATTTGGATGTCATGATTATAAGTTTTAGAAACTCTTGCTCTCTTTTTATGAATGTTTTAAACTCTATGGTTGCAAAATTTTAATGTTTATGGGTAGTATTTGATGATAAGCAATCTTATACTCTTGATGCATAAATATCTTAGCCTATCTATGATCATTACCCTGCTTTGATTTCCCAATTGACTGATGCGATGTATGTAGTGTTTGAATAAGTAAGATGAATTGAATGCATGTGATTAATGAAGAATGTCATGCTATTATGAGTGCATGCCTTCTTTTTCCTCTGTTGCGATATGTTCTACAGGTTGTTGAAGCTAATATGAACAAGTCAATACACAACAGAACTCGCGGAAAAATCAGTCTTCAGCGCACCAGCGAAGGAATCGTTCAAGTGAGGATTCTTTTGTCCGAGTCTTTAGGAAGAAACCAAATGAATCATCGATCTAGGAGGAGTGGAGCTCTAGATTTACTTTGAGACAGTTGAGCAGATAGATTCGCATTTATGAAGTCTCTTCCTCTGTCTCAGGCGGCATTTACACCTGCATCTTCCTCTGTTAGTTGATTAGTTAGTTAGCCATTTCTCTTTAAATAAAGGTTCCTCCTGCGCGAGTGAACAAGGTTGATCAAGAGAGTTTTAGACTAGAGAGTAGAGATACAATAATTGTAATTGTTTAATGTTATAATGAAGAACAAAGCTTTGTATTAAGTTTCTTACAAGCAACAACCATGTATGAGATTCAGAAGTATGAATAAGAACTAATGAAGTTTTGAGTTCTATTATTACATAATTGGTTGATGCTTGCTAAGGGGGCCCACTTAGTGAGTATCTGTAGTTAGCGATTTGCTTTCTATTATTTATCTGTTAGAATTCCATTTCCGTAAGCTTTGATGCAAACTCAGTCTTAAACTGTTCCTACAGCATAAGGAATCCATCCCTGTGTCTGTTCCTGCAGCATAAGGCTAGTTCATGGTTTTTGTTTTCCAGTAATTGTTATTATGATTCTTGCTCTAGTTAAGTGATGCTTAAGTTAGTAAGAGTTTACTTCATGTCCTTGCATCAGAATTGGAATTCCTTTCAAACATTTACTTCTAGAAAGTTATGGCTAAAACCGGTTCTTAGTGCACATACAGTACCACTCCATTTCAAGTATACGTTCCTTGGTTTGACAAATAAATGAATGACCATGAGAAGATGTTAGTCACCTGCTAGAATGTCCAATTCCCAAGTTAGGATTTGCTACGACTTCTATATCCTTTTGTGGGCGCGACCATTTTTTGGCGCCATTGCCGGGGATGGTGTCAAACTGAGAACCTGCCCTAACCATTTTTAGCAATAGTTTTAGCGTTCAAAATTTTAGAAATTCTTCATTTTAGTTAAGTCTGTTACATGCATAGAAGAAGAGACCAATTTGGAAGATTCATTCCTAGAAATTCAGATATCCAAGAAAATAACCCAGAGATTGACCCAAAAATTGTCCCAAAAGAACCATATTTGGATGCCGGACAGGACCTTGTCACTTCATCTTCTTCTTCCTCGGAGATCAGTTTGAACCTGTTTGATATACTTGATAATATTGATTTACTCGCATCACAGTTGAATAACCTGCATACCCTCGATAACCAGCATCCCCATAACAATCAACTAGCCATTGTTGTCTACCAGCCAGGAGCTAACCCAAGACCACCACCAAGGATGGTAGTGCCTACTTTTCCCTTTCCACTCCCTGAGTTCTATGACAATAATAATCTCAAAAATATCCCTGCTTCATTGCTTCCAAAATTCTATGGCTTGATTACAGAAGACCCTCATACCTTCTTGTTCGAATTTGACATCCTATGTAGGAGTTACGATTATACTACTGATGCCCATAAGATGAAATTGTTTCCTTTTACCTTAAAGGAGTCAGCCTTAAGATGGTTCATGGGATTAGGAGGCAATGCAGCAGCCACTTGGGATGAATTGAAGGAATTGTTCTTAGGAAAGTATAAGGAATATTGTAGGGGAAATGATATGAGAGGGGATGACCTCTTCAAGATGGCACAAAAGGAGGATGAAACCTTGGAGGACTATGTCTCTAGGTTTTTGTTCAGTGTGCAAAAAAATACTCAGCACGAGCTAAATAAAGAGTCTAAAAAATTTCTCTTTTTAAGGGGAGTCAATGACACCTGCATGGAAGCACTAGACCTCATGGCTGGAGGAGATATTATTCAAAGTAATTGGGATGACATCAAGACAATATGTCTCAATTACTCTAGGGCAAGTGTAAAGAAAGGCAGGGGATTCAAACCCTTTGTTGCCAAAGGAAGCGACTCAGGCGTATCAAAAGGAGAACTCTCTAATCTACTGTTCGACTTCAAGCAAGACATCATCAATGATGTAGCTACTCAGCTAGACACAATACAAGCTAGAAGGAAGAAAGAAGAAGCTAATGCGATGCTAGCTGAATATTTCCCTCACTGCAGACAGAGGAAGAGGGATTGTAGATGCAAATTAGTGGCCAATTTGGAGGTGCACCATCTTTCTACCGAGTTCAAAACTATTGAAGGAGAGGAAGAGGTGTTCTTTGTTGCTCAGCGCAGGCCATGGGCCCCAAGACAAGGTATGCCTTAGGACCCTTTACAAAATTTTGGTTCATATAATAATCAATGACAGAACCAATACCCCCCAAGTTATGGCCCATATTCTCAACCTCAATGGAATAATCCTTGGCCAAATGCCCAGCAAATCTGTTGGCAATCCCCACAAGGGAATTGGCAACCACTACAGCAAAATCAGTGGCAACTTCCGCAAGGAAATTGGCAGCAGTCTAACCAATCGAGAGGAGGCCAGCAATGGTCAAATCCATCCACTGGTTTCTTGCAACAACCCCAGCAACAATCCATTATGCCACCTACTGCAGCTAATCAAGGTCCCAATCCAAAGCCAACCCAATTACCAGCTCAAGCAGCACCCAATCCAAATAACCAGTAGCCACAATAACAACAGCAACAAGTCTATTTTGCTGATCCTAATTATCAGCCTACCTATGCTCTCAACCTGAATAATATCAATTTACGTTCAGGAACTGTGTTGCCCACACCATCTCCTCCCATAATCTCAAAATTGCCATCTAAGGAAGCTGACCAAGATGAGGATACAAATGACCTTTCCAAACCAAATGAGCTAGTTTAGATTCCATCATTACCTAAGGCATCTAATGAAGTGTCCCCTCCTTTCCCACAAAGTTTGGAAGGTGAAAATGTTAAAAAACAAGAAGAACCTATCTTTGACATCCTTGACCAACTAAAGCATATATGTGTGAAAATTCACTTGTTCCAAGCAATCAAAGAGGTACCTATCTATAGCAAAGCCATTAAGGAGGCATTTTTGAAGAAACCGAGGAGGAAAAAGAAAGACCCTCAAACTATCCATGTCATAGGCCAACTCTCTGACTTAATGCTAGGGAAGCTTACCATCCCAAAATATTCTGATCCAGGAAGCCTTGTTGTGGAGATCAATATTAATGGGTTGCAAATTAAGAATGCTTTAGTAGATCTTGGAGTAGCTATCAATGTCATGACAAAGGACCTAGTTGTAAAACTTAGTATTTCAGACCTAAGGGCTACACCTACAATATTGCAGCTTGCTGATAGCTCAACTGTCAAACCTGATGGGGTAGTTGAAGACCTTGTAGTCACCTTGGATTCCTGGGAGTACCCTGCTGACTTTATGGTCTTATCTCCAAAGGCATCATTGGGGGGATATCCTGTCATACTAGGAAGGCCTTGGTTGGCTACTGCTGATGCTTACATTGGTTGTAGATCAGGTAACATGACAATATTTGATGGGTATAACAAAAAGAAGCTTACCCTCTATTCTTCAGCCCAACCCCAGCCTGAGTCTAGAGAAGATGTTTGGCCAGATTTGGGAGAAGAAGAGGAGGTGAACTCCGTGGCCAAATTAATGATGATTACTAGAGAGCCTTTCATTGCACAACAAGAAGAAGAAGGTATACTATTCAATATCCTGCTGAATAACTATGGTACCGCATACTTTGATTGTGAAAAAAATCCATGTTCCTTGCAGACCATTCTTCCTTCGCCTACATTAGCTCATTATCCTATAGCAACTGACTGCTTACACACCTTGCTACCCCACAAGGTAGAAATTCCATTTCTGTCTGAGGTATCTATGATTGATTTAACTTCCCAAATTGAGGTAGCAGCAGGAAAAAATTTGAGCATCAATAAAAACCTCACTAGTGAGCAACAAGAATCTATGGTTAAAATGTTTACCAGTCATAAGTCAGCTTTTGCTTGGGAATATGGTGACATGAATGGTTTAGACCTCAAACTCTGTACACATCGTATATACATTAACAGTGAGTTTAGACCTATCAGGTAGCCTCAAAGAAGAATAATTCCAGCTTTGAGAGAAATTATTAAATAGGAGTTGCAGAAAATGCTGAATGTTGGTTTTATCTACCCAGTCTTAGATAGCCAGTGGATTTCCCCATTGGTTATTGTTCCTAAGAAAGGAGGAAAATGGAGGGTATGTGTAGACTACAAAGAACTCAACTTGGCAACAAAGAAAGATTACTTTCCTCTTCCATTCATTGATGAAGTTCTAGATAATTTATCTGGAAAAAAATACTTCTCATTTTTAGATGGCTTCAGCGGGTACAATCAAATCAAAATTACTCCTGAAGATCAAGAAAAAACTACTTTTATGTGCCCTTGGGGGACTTTTTCCTACTCAGTCTTGCCTTTTGGTCTCTATAATGCACCTGCAACTTTCTAGAGGGTAGTCATAAGCATCTTCTCAGACATATCACATGATTGCATGGAAATATATATGGATGACTTTACTGCTTATGGTACAACGTTTGAGGAAGCTCAAGTTAACTTGAAAAAAGTACTACAGAGATGTGAAGATCACAACCTATCGCTGAATAGTCAAAAGTGCTTCATGATGATGTAAGAGGGAATAGTGTTTGGTCACTATATTTTTGCTGCAGGAATACAGGTTGATCCTGCTAAGATTGAGGTCATCTCTAATCTACCCTGTCCTACCAAGCAGAAAGAGGTAAGGAGCTTTCTAGGCCATGCTGGATAATATAGGAGATTTATAAAGGATTTCCACAAAATAGCCAGTCCATTGTATGCCTTATTAACTAAGGACTCTGAATTTCACTGGATTGAGGCCTGTGACAAGTCTTTCCTGCACCTGAAGGACCTACTTACTAAAGCACCTATTCTTCAAGGACCATAGTGGAGTCTGCCCTTTCACATACATATCGATGCATCTGATCATGCCATAGGGGCTGTGTTAGAATAGAAGGAGAATTCCATTGAGCATGCTATCTATTTGATCAACAAGAATCTACAAGGGCTATAATTGAATTACACTGTCACAAAGAAGGAGTTGCTAGCAGTAGTGTATGCCCTGAATAAGTTTAGGTATTATGTAACTGGCTACCAAGTATTTGTTCACACTGATCATGTAGCAATACGGTACCTTATGAATAAACTTGCCATTTTTGGAAGGTTAGCAAGGTGGCTACTGTTGTTGTAGGAGTTTGATATCACAGTCATTGACAAGCCAGGCAAAGCAAATGTGGTCGCTGATTTCCTGTCAAAACTTCAAACAGCTACACCTGCCACATCCGAGGTAATTGATGATACTTTTCCTGATGAACATCTATTCTATATTGCTGCTCGTACCCCATGGTATGCAGATATTGCAAACTACTTGGCAGCCAATAGAATTCCAGCTCACTTCTCCCCAAAAGAGAGAAAGCTACTGATTGAGAAGAGGTTCAACTTTTCCTGGATAGCTGATTGTTTGTTCTATACTGGACCAGATCAAGTTATGTATAGGTGTGTGAGGGAAGACGAGACATATGACATACTGCATGCTTGTCATGATGAGCCATGTGGTGGCCATTTTACCTCTAAAAGAACAATAATGAATGTACTTAACACAGGGTATTATTGGACCACTTTACACAAAGATGTTGTAGCATATATCAGGAAATGTGACAAATGCCAATGAATGGGGCGACCAACAAAGACTGATGAAATGCCTCTGCATCCTCAAGTGGTAGTAACCCCCTTTGACAAGTGGGGTATGGATTTTGTTGGTCCTATAGACCCACCATCCAATGGAAAGTCCTATATTCTGATGTGCATTGACTATGTAACCAAATGGGTGGAGGTAAAGGCAATGGGACATGCCAGGGACAACAAAGTTACTGAATTCTTGTATGAACAAATTTTCACTCGATTTGGAGTTCCCAGGGAACTCGTCACTGATCAGGGAGCTCAATTCACATCAACACTGATCACAGCGTTGATGAATGATTATAAAATCAGACATAGGAAATCAAGCCCATATCACCCTCAAGCAAATGGCCAGGCAGAGGTTACTAACAGAGAGTTGGAAGCAATCCTCACCAAAATAGTGAAGCTACATAAGAAGGATTGGAGCAGCCGTCTTCCAAAAGCAATCTAGGCCTAAAGGACAACCTGGAAAACTACTACAGGATTCACACCTTTTGAGCTATTTTATGGTAAGATTGCTATGTTGCCAATTGAATTTGAACATAAAACCTTAAGGACTGCTCTACAATTATAGATTGATCTCTCTGAAGCGCAAAAAGAATGCCTCCTCCAGTTGAATGCATTGGATGAGATGCGGAAAGCTGCCCTACAGCATACTAAAGCAGTGCAACAACAAAAGAAGAACTGACACGATCACCATATCAAGACAAAAGAATTTTCTATTGGTGATTGGGCCTTACTCTATGACTCCAGATATAAAGAAAACCAGGGTAAGCTTACAACAAGGTGGCTTGGTTCATATGAAATTGAGAATGTATTTGATAACGGTTCGGTACAGCTGGTGACAATCGATCTTGTCCGCTTCAAACTATTGGTTAATGGACACCGTCTTCGGTTGTACCATAAACTGGCTTCAAAAGAAGAATTCATGCAGCAGTTTGTTTCTCTTGTGGCCAGTGATCTTTATGTAGCAAAGGGCTTCGGTCCTCTTCCTGCAACATCTCTTTGACTTATGTTAAAATTTCCATAATAAAGGTTTTCTGTACGAAAGCCACTTTCTTCATCATTATCCATTGCCATCAATCACTCATTCCATTCTTCTTTTCTATGTCACCCATCCATGTCATCCATCTCCCATACCACATTTATTTATGGTTTCTTTCCAAAACATCCTTTCCGATTATGCTGTGAGATCTACCAACATTCGTGGGCATTTATTAAAAGGTACACGATATTCTTTCTATTCGTCATATCATTCATTAATTTTATTTGTTCATTTATTGCATTACGTCTATCAGTCAATTCTGTCATTACTCCCCATGCCTCGCCTATACTTCCCACATGTGTGGACACATGTCACATTTTAAGTAGGGGGCGAGGATAATTTGAAATAATTCTTTCCTTTTTGCTATGGCCACGTTTAGTAAAAACAATTTTTATCGTACATGCTGCCAAATGAATGCATGTTTTTTCTTGATCAACAAGTTAATTGCTAGTTAAGTAGTTCCTTGAAATCATTGCATGCAATTGTTTTTACATTATTTCTGGTAAAGCAAAAAGAGAAAGAAGCAAAATAGGGAGAAGCAAAGCAGAAAAAAGAGTTTTTTTCAAATATTCAAAAGAAGGTTGAGATTCAGGGTTTATAACAAAAATGGTTGAGAAAATGGGTGGTCAGCTTGTACATCATGAACCAGTGGCTCATGAAGCTTTGACACAAGACCCTCAGATAGTGCAAGCATTTAGCATATGCAGATGGTTGAATTGCTTCTTGAGCATCGATTCCTTTGATGACGAGGTTGCTTGCAAATTCTTAAGAACTCTTTCCGAGGGAGAAGCCACAGTATGGGGCTTAGCAGTAGTAGTCACTAAGAAACAGATTGCAGAAATAATAGGTCTTCCTGTAGTTGGTGAAGAATTTCCTACAGGAAGGGATGCCGTCTCTGCCAGGGCAAAATTCACAATGCCAGGTGATGGACCCTTGGAAATTTCAAAGCAAGGGTGCAAAAGAGTGTCTCTACCTTACCCCTATTTTGAGTATGCCTCCTATATAATCAGGTACTTAACTTGTGAGGGATGATTTTCTTTTTTGCACTCCTATCATTTTAAGCTGTTAAGCCATATAAGACATGGATTAGCTATCAATGTCCCAAAATTTTTGTTAAAACTTTTAGAGTGCAGTGTTAGTGAAACCCAGAAAGGGAAAGACAATTCAGTCTCTCATCATGCCCTCATTAAAAAACCGACTGAGCGTTCCCTGAGGGACGTTTCCCCCCTTTCTTGGCAATAATTTGTTGCCCAGAAAGGGCTGTAGCCTCCTGAGCCTCCAAGAACATTGCTTGCATGACCCAAGAAAAAGAGAAAACGAGTAGAGTCTTCAAGTAGAGAAGCTGAATAAGATTCCCTTGCTTCTCCTGCAACACCTAGTCCTGCAGCCGTTAGAACTAAACCCTCTACCCGTGTTAAAACCAGGTCTGCAACAAGGAGTGAAAAAGGGAAAACCAAGATAGCCGAACCATCTAGCCCTGGGCATACCCTAGGAGAAAACCCTCAAGCCAAGAAGCAAAAATAAGCTACCCGACTTTCTCCTATAGCAACACCCAATGCCACCACGGTTTCATCATCCTCTCCTTCCAATTCTCAAACCCCCAAGGAAGCTGGGAAAAAAAAGGCTGCCCATGAATCTCCTGCCTCAACTGCATTACCAAGAAGAACTTCTGCAAGAAAACAAAGTCAGGCTACCCCACCCTCTTCTACCCAACCTGAAATAATTGTCATTTCTGAGGAGTCCGAGGAATTCATTCCTGAAAATTCTCAGAGTACATCCGAGAATTTCCCACCCGGCACCTCAAAAATTCCTGTTGAAATGCAAGAAAAGACGAGGGAAGTTGAAGAAAGACAGCAAGGATGTACTGATGAGGGGAAAATGCCGAGTCTTGATCACTTGGTTGAGGCAGTTGACAAAATTTCTAAGGAAGCAAAATCCCTTGTTGACCAGCAACAAGAGTTTGTCCTGCAGCAAGAGCAGGAGCAACCAGAGCAACCCAGGACATCCAATGCAACCCTATTATCTTCTGAAACATGCCAGACATTAGTTGGATATAAGAAACCACTGCTAACCCAATGCTTAGAACACCTTTAGGAAACCTAGAATCCTATGACACTTCAGACTTTGAGTTTTCGCCTTCTGGCTGAAACTCAAATGCAGCAGAGTCTATGGAAAGAAGAAAAGAAGAAGCTAAAGAAAGAAATTGAAATTCAGAAATAAGAAATCCAGGAGGTGAAGGAAAAAATGAATAAAATGATGAAGGTAGCAGGTCAGATTATGGAATGTAGGCCACCGCCTAGAATTTATGCAATGTGACTCAAAGAGTAGTTTCTGTGGTTTCAATGGATGAGGATTTCTAAAAACCTTGACCCTGTTCCTACCACTGCTAAAGAATTTTATGATGCATATCAAATGGCACTTGACTGGCTGAGGAATTCCATGTGTGAGTTCTATTTGCATGGTTTATTAATTCCTGATGAAACTGAGTGGAATCCACTCCTGTTAATTGGCGACATCCATTTAAGATCACTAATGTCTTAGGCAGCAAATGAAGTTAATTATAGAAAACAATCTGAAGACTATGAGGAGACTGAGCGAAGAGAACCTCTTCCCCTAAGATCAGAAAGCACAAACCCCAAATAATTTCTGAGGGCCTGGTTTTCTGTTGCGTATGGTTTTTATGATCTTACAGCCAGGGTGAGGATATTTGATTTGAGGAAACAAGTCTATGACGAGTTCAAGTGCCAACCATATTCATTCTGGAAGGTTGTAGCTTCCAGAAGCAAAACAAGATGGAAAAAGTTAACGGTTGGTTTGAAGAAGTCTGAGCCTCATAGTCCCCTGCATTTAACAACAGCTGTCAGGGGGTCTGACAGATACATGCAGATTGGCCTCTAGAAAAGATTTGAATTATGGTTGCCACTAACATTTAGACCTCCTACTTTACTATGGCCATTATATCCTTATCATGCCATGGAATTCAATGAAGATACAGAGGCCAGAAGATATGAGAGATGGCATAACTGTAGGGGTTTTTACTTTAGATTTGGGACCGCGTTACAAGGCCATGTGACTCCTATGAATTTCTGGGATACAACCAGAAAGACTAATGCTGGAGGACCAGCATAGGATAAAGTAGGGGGAAAAATGATGAGCCCATAATATGGCTATAATTTGGATGTCATGATTATAAGTTTTAGAAACTCTTGCTCTCTTTCTATGAATGTTTTAAACTCTATGGTTACAAACTTTTAATGTTTATGGGTAGTAATTGATGATAAGCAATCCTATACTCTTGATGCATAAATATCTTAGCCTATCTATGATCATTACTCTGCTTTGACTTCCCAATTGACTGATGCGATGTATGTATTGTTTGAATAAGTAAGATGAATTGAATGCATGTGATTAATGAAGAATGTCGTGCTATTATGAGTGCATGCCTTCTTTTGCCTCTGTTGCCATGTGTTCTACAGGTTGTTGAAGCTGATATGAACAAGTCAATACACAACAAAACTCAAGGAAAAAGCTGTCTTCAACGCACCAGCGAAGGAGTCGTTCAAGTGAGGATTCTTTTGTTTGAGTCTTTGGGAAGAAACCAAATGAATCATCGATCTAGGAGGAGTAGAGCTCTAGATTTCCTCTAAGACAGTTGAGCAGATAGACTCGCATTTATGAAGTCTGTTCCTTCGTCTCAGGCGGCATTTATACCCGCATCTTCCTTTGTTAGTTGATTAGTTAGTTAGCTATTTCTCTTTAAATAAAGGTTCCTCCTGCGCAAGTGAACAAGGTTGATCAAGAGAGTTTTAGACTAGAGAGTAGAGATACAATAGATTGTAATTGTTTACTGTTATAATGAAGAACAAAGCTTTGTATTAAGTTTCTTACAAGCAACAACCATGTATGAGATTCAGAAGTATGAATAAGAACTGATGAAGTTTTGAGTTCTATTCTTGCGTAATTGGTTGATGCTTGCTAAGGGGGCCCACTTAGTGAGTATCTGTAGTTAGCTATTTTCTTTTTGTTATTTATCTGTTAGAATTCCATTTCCGTAAGCTTTGATGCAAACTCAGTCTTAAACTATTCCTGCAGCATAAGGAATCCATCCTTATGTCTGTTCCTGCAGCATAAGGCCAGTTCATGGTTTTTTTTTTCCAGTAATTGTTATTGTGATTCTTGCTCTAGTTAAGTGATGCTTAAGTTAGTAAGAGTTTACTTCATGTCTCTGCATCAGAATTAGAATTCCTTTCAAGCATTTACTTCTATAAAGTTATGGCTAAAACCAGTTCTTAGTGCACATATAGTGCCGCTCCATTTCAAGTATACGTTCCCTGGTTTGACAAATAAATGAACGACCATGAGAAGATGTTAGTCACCTGTTGGAATGTCCAATTCCCAGGTTAGGATTTGCCGTGACTTCTATATCCTTTTGTGGGCATGACCACCCTCAACCTTAATCCCTTAAACCCTGAACCCTCAATTCTCAACCCTCTACCCTATACATTGGGTCCTCAACCCTCAACCCTAATCCCTCAACCCTATACCCTAAACCCTTAATCCCACAACCCTCTACTTTATACATTAAACCATCAACCGTCAATTCTCAAACCTCTACCCTATACATTGGACCCTGAACCCTAATCCTTGAACCCTAAACCCTAATCCCTTAACCCTATAACCTCAACCCTTAAACCCTCAACCCTAATCCATTAACCCTCAACCCTACATCCCTACACCCTTAAACCCTTAATCCCTCAAACCTATACCCTATACATTAAACCCTCAACCCTCTACCCTATACATTGGATCCTCAACCCTAATCCCTCAACTCTATACCCTAAACCCTATATCCTGAACCCTATACCCTGAACCCTGAACCCTGAACCCTGAACCCTTAAACCCTTAATCCATCAACCCTCTACCCTATACATTAAACCCTCAACTCTTAATTCTCAACCCTCTACCTTATACATTGGACCCTCAACCCTTAATCCCTCAACCCCCAAACCCTAATCCCTCAACCCTTAAACCTTCAACCCTCAACCCTAATCCCTTAACCATATAACCTCAACCCTATACCCTCAACCCTCAACCCTCTAACCTCAACCCTAATCCCTCAATCCTATTCCTTAATCCTTTAATCCCTTGAAACCTCAACCCTCAACCCTCAACCCTCAACCCTTTAACTTATACATTAAACCCTTAACTCTAATCCCATGATCCTATACCTTAAACCCTTAATATCTCAACCATCAACCCTCAACTGTAAACCCTCTACCCTATACATTATACACTCAAACCTAATCCCTGAACCCGTAATCCCTTTAACTCTAAACCATCTTCCGTTAAACCCTCAACCCTTAAAACCTTAATCCCTCAACCCTCTATCCTATACATTAAACCCTAAACCCTCAATTCTCAACCCTCTACCCTATACATTGCACCCTCAACCTGATTCCCTCAACCCTATACCATAAACCCTTAAACCCTCAACCATATACTCTCTACCCTATACATTAAACCCTCAACCTTAATCCATTGATCCTATACCTTAAACCCTTAATACATAATCCCTCAACCCTTAAACCCTCAAACCTCAAACCCTTAATCCCTCAACCCTGAACCCCCAACCCTCAACCCTCAACCCTTAGATCTTCAACCCTTCAATCCTTAATCGCTCAACCCTTAACCCTCAACCCTCAACCCTATACCTTAAACCCTTAATCCCTCAACCATCAACCCTCAATTGTAAACCCTCTACCCTATAAATTTAACCTTGAACCCTAATCCCTCAACCCTATACCTTAAAACCTAAACCCTCAACCCTTGACCCTAATCCCTCAACCATTAAACCCTAATCCCTTGAACCTCAACTCTTAAACCCTCTACCCTATACATTAGACACTCAACCCTAATCCCTCAACCCTATACCTTAAACCCTAAACCCTTAGCCCTTAGCCCTTGACCCTAATCCCTCAACCCTCAACCATTAAACCCTAATCCTTTGACCCTCAACCCTTAAACCCTCAACCCTATGCATTAGACACTCAACCCTAATCCCTCAACCCTATACCTTAAATCCTCAACCCTCATCGCTCAACCCTAATCCTTCCTTCAACCCTCAACCCTTAAACCCTCAATCCTCAACCCCTCTACCCTATACATTAAACAATCAACCCTAATACATCAACCCTATACCTTAAACCCTAATCTCTTAACCCTCAACCCTTAAACCCTAATCCCTTAACCCTCAACCCTCAACCCTATCCCTAAAGCCTCAAACCTTAACCCTTAAAGCTTAAACCCTAAACCCTCAACCCTCAAAACTATACCTCAAAACCTAATCCCTCAACCCTCAACCCTTAAAACCTAATTCCTCAACCTTTAAACTTTTAAACCTTAATAACTTAACCCTTAAAACCTAAACCATCAACCCCTAAACCCTCAACCCTTAAACCACCAACCCCCAAACCTTAACCCTTAAACCCTAAACCCTTAAAGCCTTATCCCTTAAACCATCAACCCTCAACCCTTAAGTCCTCAACCCTCAACCCTAATCCCTAAACCCTCAACCCTTAAACCCTAAACCCTACACCCTACAAACTCAACCCTCAACCCTATACTTAATTGTAGACATCTAAATTTGATCACTTCCACATGATCAAAATCATCTACTCTATCCATTTATTTCATTAATAGTTATTTTATTTTCTACCTAAGGTTCCTAAAGTATGTAGTTAAATACTTTAATTTATCCTTTTTATTCTCTAAATTAAATAAATAGGACAATTTATTTAATTTAGTCATTTAACCTATTTGGATTAAAACCAATTTTTAATTCCTCTTTTTCTCTCTCCTTGTCACATTCTCCATAACCCTCTTTTTTTCCAGATTAAATTAATTAATCTATGATTAGGATGTGCACCACTTAATCAAGATTAGTGTCACATCCTCCATAATCTCCCACTTGCCTCTAATCTCTCATTAATTATCATAACCCTGTGTTTGGACAACCTTAATCAAAGTCATTAGCCACATTTGGCTTTCCTTTTCTGGTCAACCTTTCCACTTTCCTTTCTTGGCATTGACTCTTTTTCCCATGTGAATTTTTAATTCACATTTATTCACCCAAGGCTCCTGTCTTCCCCATGTGAATTTTTAATTCACTTTTATCTTTCCAAAGTCTTCCCCATCCCCATGCAAAGTTCTAGAAGGCTTGAATTGTCGCTCTACATGTGCCAAGGACTTCTAGAACCTTGGACTTGTCACATCACCCACATTTGATAAATCTCCAGCTTTTTGGAGACCATCTCTTATCCACTAGATTCTTCCAATCATTGTGAATTTTTAATTCACTTTTATTCCTCCAAGGAATCTTCTCATCCCCCAAAGTACTTGTCCTTATTCCACCTCATGTACTTCTCTTCCACCTCATTTCCACATCATTCCACCTTAGGACATCTCACATTCCACATGTCAAGATGTGAGGGATTGTGTGTCCTCAAATCACCATAACCCTCCATCTTGACCTTGTTGGATCAATCTCAACCGTTGAATTCTCTAGAGAATTCCAATTATCCTATAAATACCCCCTCATTTCTCTTGTTTTGGGGATCAAGTCTTTTGCTACCAAACTCTTGCCAAATTATCATTTGCAGCATTTTAGCTTTTCCATAGTATTTCTCATCAATCCATCTTGCATCTTGCATCCATTTAACTCCATTTCCATCCAAGGAGCACACAAGACATCCAAAGATCAAGGGCCAACCAAGGAAGGAGCAACATGAAGGTATAATCAACAATCAATTTATCTTATCTTGCTTTCATGTTCACTATTTCTTAGGCTAATCATTGAGGTGCCCTTTTCTTATGTTATTTCCTCTTATTGCATCATTTTAGTATCTTACATTAGGACTTGACATTTTAATAATATCACATTTCTGGCATGCTTGGTGGGACCCGCAAATGGGTCTATTTTCTTCATGTTTGCTGTTGTTTAAGTTGTTTGCAGGTTTAGGTCATAGAGGGGTGGATTTGCCCCGTCGAGGGGCGGACTTGCCCTCCTGTGCGCTGTAGAAGTGCGGATACGCCCTCCTGTTTCGACGTTTCTGCCAATTTTTACTGTAGAAGTGCAGATACGCCCTCCTATTCCGATGTTTCTGTCAGTTTTTACTGCAAAAGTGTGGATATGCCCTCCTGTTCTGACATTTCTGCCAGTTTTTACAGCGGAAGTGCGGATACGCCCTCCTGTTTCGATGTTTCTTTTAGTTTTTACTGTAGAAGTGTGGATACACCCTCCTGTTCCGACGTTTTCTAATAGTTTGCTGCAGAAGTGCGGATACGCCCTCCTCTTCTGATATTTTCTAACTGTTTTCTGTAGAGGGGCGGATTTGCCCTCCCGTTTCAGTGTTTTCTAACTGTTTTCTATAGAGGGACAATTTTTCTCAACCGGTTCAACATTTTTCACAGCAGAGGGGCGGATTTGCCCTAAACAACACATTCAGGAAGGTAAAAAAGTTGCATTTTAGCTTCATTTTTGCCTCTATTTTTTGCTATTTGAAGCTCTAACCCTCTAACCCTATTTTTTGGTGGGTGAAGTCAGATTTCTTGCTGATATCTTGGAGTTTTTTTTTTTAAATTTGCAAAGGGAAAAAGATAAAACAACTAACATTTGTTTGTAGGGCCTTTGATTTATTATGATTTTTGAAGTCTTTCCTTACTGTTTTATCTATTCACTTAGTATAATTAGGGGAAAGTAACACTTGCTGCTTGCTGTGTCTATTTTTCTTTGTGTTACCCTAAGGGGGAATTAGTTTGTTTTCACCTTCCCCTTGCACTTTCTGTGGATCCAGGGGGGTAGTTGGAAATGATTAGTGTCTTCTTCTTAGTGGGACCTACTTGGGGATTTCATCACCCCAAGGGATGATCCCAACCACGCGTACTAGTGGGGTATACAAAGGGGGGAGAGCCAAAGCTATACCCCAATCCAGTTGCGTTATAATTGGTGGAATATCGAAGCTAGGGTGATACCTAGATAGACGTGAAGAGTTGGTCCGAGCCTTTCAGTATCTCATTGGGGTTCCTGACTCATGCTTGTGATGGACTGGTGTTCACGGTTGTGCCTCACATACCGAGCGTATATCGAGGACTCCCTAGAAACCTTGTTCATCCTAAAGTAAGACCTTTGCTGCCCATACCTCTTAACACTAATCATAGGATTGTGCTTGTCCAAAGTGTCTTTCTGTGAAAAACCAATAAATTTTGATAAGTCAAACCTTCATTGAGTCATTTCAAGTCCTTTCCATAATCCTTCATTCCAAACCAAGTCACTTTTTTCCTGCAGAGGGGTGGATTTGCCCCCCTGTTTCAGGAATTTTCACTGTAGAAGTGCGGATATGCCCCCCTGTTTCAACATTTCTCACTGCAGAAGTGTGGATATGCCCCCCTGTTTCAACATTTTCCATTGTAGAGGGGCGGATTTGCCCCCTGTTTCAACATTTTTTCTGTATAAGGGCGGATATGCCCTCTTGATCCACTGTTTTTACTGCAGACATGCGGATACGCCCCCCTGAATGGACAGTTTCATCCATTTGACCATTCTAAAGCTCTGTTTGAACTCCCAAAGTCTCCATTTGACCATTTAATCATCCTAAACACTCATCTAACCAATCCAAACATGCATTTTACCTTTCCAAAACTCCATTTAACCTTTCTAAAATGTCCATTTATCACATTCTCATTGATCATTCCACCATTTGGGATACCCATCTTACCGTGTGACCTAAACATTTGTACTTTCCAAAATGATCACTTGAACAACACATCTTCCATTTGCATTCATCATCATCTCTCAACATAAAATCCCTTAAACCTTGTTTTAAGAGTTATCTCCCGAATTGACCAAGGCATTAAGTTTGATCGTTATCGTACATATCAATCCTTGTCTTCAACCTAATCAATCTGCTTCTATCTTGAGGTGGATTTGTGTTGTAAGTCAACATCATTGGCCCAAATCAATCCCCTTCCATCTCAAGGTGGATTTAGCGTTGTGATCATAGCTAGTTCAATCTATTCAACCAAGGTCATAAGTCACTTAGGGTGGTTTCTGAATCAAGTTTTAGGATCCCCTCCATCAACCAATCCTTATCCAAATCATCAAATTGATACATCATCAATTGATCCATCATCCAACCCAAAACAAACTTATCCTATCATATCCTCTAATCCAATCCCAATCTAAGCTCCAATCCAGTTCTAATCTGAGCGTTAATCTCACCATCCTAATCTGAGCTTTTATTCAATCTCAATCTGAGCTTTCATCCAATCCCCATATGAGCTTCCAATCCATCCTAGTTCTCTATCCATCATCTATTCTTTCCTACTAATCTGTATCCATCATGAATCTTTATCCCCCTCTCACACGATCAATAATAGTAGTCAAGGAAAATCCTACTTACATTGATGACGATAACGAAAATCTTGTTGATCATGAAGATTTTTATATAGATCCCCTTCACACTATCATTGCTAGCAAGCTCTCTCTAATCGCCTCCCAAAATCCCACTACTTCTTCAAACTATCCCACCATGCCTTCATCCGCATCTAATAACGGTCCTTATGCTACCCTTAACAAGGGATATCCAACATCCTCACCATCGACATATTCATCATGTCCTCCCTTTCAACCTCTATCCTACCCAACATCCATATCCTCCTCTCCTTATCATCATCAACAATCCCAATACCTCTACCTTAATACCACATCCCAATCCTCCCATCCTAATCCAACACCCACACCTTCCTATCACAATCCCCCATCCCAAAATTCCTCCTATCCTAATCCACCATATCAATCTACTTATCCTAATCCATCATACCTATCCTTCTATGCCAACTCACCATACATTTCTTCCTATGGTGGTTCACCACCTCAATCTTCCTGTTCTAATCCAACATCCACACCTTCCTATCACAATCCCCCATCCCAATATACTTACATTAATTCCACATCTCCCCATTCTAATCCTTCATCTACATCTTCCTGCTATCATTCACCATCCCAATCTTCCCAATTTTCCCAATCTAATCCCACATCCACATCCTCCTACATCACTCCCCCTTTCACCACATTATATCTTAATCCTCCATCTAAACATAACCCACCTCCAACCACTCCTAGTCCTCCATCTAGTCACATCCACTCATCTAATCCTCCAATCCCTAACCCTAATCCTTCATCTCCTCCTAGTCCTCCATCTAGTCCCATCCACTCATCTAATCATAATCCTCCATCTCCTCCTAGTTCTACATCTAATCCTCATCCACCCATCCACTCATCTAATCCTCCAATCCCTAACCCTAATCATTCATCAACTCCTAGTCCTCCATCCATTCCCATCCCCTCATCTAACCCTAACCCACTAATTGCTAATCCTAGTCCTCCATCCAATCCCATCCCCACATCTAATCCTATTCCTAGTCCTAATCCACCAATCCCTAATCCTAATCCTCCATCCATTCCCATCACTCTACCTAATCCTACATCCCTTCCATATGTTTCCCAAGGACTCATGCAAGAAGAGACACCATGCCCTCCCACTTTATCATGTACTATCACTATTGATGAGGCCCTCCTCCATCCTACACCTATCCCTCCCATCACCATTCCTGACACCGTCCAAACGGTTGAGTTGGTCAAAAGCATTGAATCCATTAAATCCCCATCTTCTACTACTAGATCCACCCAATCCATTGAAGACATCCAATCCCCTCCTCCCAGTTCTAATATTCACAAACTTCAATCCCATGACCTTAATGAATCCTCCATCCTCCTATCTCCCCCAATTTAGGAGTCCCTCCAACACTCTTCCATCATCATACATCCCACACAAGATGAGTCATGCCAAGAGCTTGATCCAAAGCATACAAGCATATCCCCTCCAAATCAAGATCCTTCCATCCCATCCACCCCATCTCAAGATCACACTAGCTCATCCACTCCATCCCATGATCCCCTTTGCATTCAAGATCCAATCACTCCATCTCATGAGCCCTTATCATCCACTGCCAAAAATCCAGATCCTATCATCTTCACTAATCCCTCTCCCGATCCCTTATCACTCATTCCTCCTGATGCTACTATCCCCTCCTCTCCATTGCATGATCGTTCATCACCATCTAGTCCTACCATCCCAACACCACTATTATATCATCTTGGTACCATTACGCTCTCCCATGGTGGTCTTCTTGCAGGAGAAAAACAAAGTATATGCACCACCCTACCTCTTCCACCTACTAATGCACTCACATCATGGTTCCAAAAGAATAAACACCCTACCATAGATCACATGCTCGAGAACATGAACTATCAAGGAAAAGGTTTAGGCCTTCATGAGCAAGGTATTTTAGAACCCATTCAAGTCAAAGAACATCCAGGGACACATGGTCTTGGATATATCTCCCAAAACCCGCACTCTAAGGATGTTGGTACAACCTCCATACATCCTAAACGATCCTCTTCTAAAGGCATAAGAGGTACTTTCCATCATTCTACCAAGTTATTTTCCACCATCCCCCCTCCTCCATCATATTACCTCAAAACAACCATTCATCTTCCTCCCTCATCCTCTAAATCCATTTTGGGTCCTTATGTCCCTCTATCCATCATTGCTCATCCTCCATCTACTATGGGTTCTTATATGCCTCCATAGAACCCCACACATCCTCCATATACACAGTCCATTTTGGGTCCTTATATCCCAAAATCACCCCCTCCCTCTTTTCCTATTCATCCTTTTATTCATCCACCCCCTATCCCTTGTAAACAACACAAACATCCTACCTTCATAACTCCTAATCATGATCAACAAAGGCACACCTCCATGCATGCTATCTCACATCCTCCATTCACACACCATCATCACTAGCCTACCTCTATCACTCCATCCACATCTCCTCTGTATCATCCATCTCCTCATACCAATCCCATTGGTATTAAAAGCACTTTGGATGCCAAAGCAACAATGAATAACTCCAAACATCCACATGAATATAAAGCTCCTCATGTCCCCTTCAAAAGACATGTTGTAGAATAGAAAAATAAAATCCAAAATCCAAATCAATCCAAAAGGCCACAAAGGCCCACCAAAGCAAAAATGAAAACCATGTGGATCCGAAAGAAAAAGGTGCCATGCCTTCAAATGAAAAGTCCATAACGACATCCAAAGTTGCTATTCCCCCACAAAATCATTTGCATCCTCCATCTCCTAAATCTATTTTTGGTCCTTATGTCCCAAAATTCCCTATCCCAATGCCTCCATTATTGCCACATTCTCCACCCATCAACCCTCCTATCATTCCACATCTACCACATGTGCCAATGTTGGTCCTGAACACCTTCCCCTATCACACATCCACTCCATCATTCCAACCATACACTTTCCAACATCCCATTCACTATCCCCCATATCTCCCCCATCAAATCCCTTTAATCCATCCTCTTGCATAATCTATCCATTCTAATAAGGTTGTACCAACATCTGAATAGTCACTTCAAACATGGGCTCTTATTACCTCATTTGGAACTTGATGCTTATGTCTCCCGAATCCATATCCTCATCCATCTTCACCCGTATCCTAGTCCAAAAAGTCAAAAAACTAAAAAAAACAAGAACAAAGAAGAAAAACAAAAGAGCAAAAAGAAAATCATTTGTCCAATGGTGAAAACTTGGAAAACAAGCACCTTGGATAAGTACCATGATGAAAACCTGGAAAATAGGCGTCATGCGTAAATCCCCCATCTAGTCTCCTTCCAGGATTGGGGGCAACACCCACTTATGCATTCCTTTCCTCCATCTCCTACATCTGCCTATCTTCCACATCTTACCCATCATCTTCCGCATCCTATCCAGTCTCCCCATCTTCCTTGTGATCTTGATAAAGATAGGGGAAAACCTATATCCATGCGTTGGACATCTCTTGGCATATATTCCTCTCATCCATACACTATCATAATCCTTCCACCCATCTTGCTATCCCTCTTGCCTCGTCATGCATGACACATCTAGAGTGGGGGCATCTCGTTCTTTGCAATGAAGTCCTTGTAGACATCGTCTATCCATCCCTCCAAGTAATCCTTTCCATCTCTCCATCCTACCCATCCTTACCTCCCCATCCATTTATCCATCCAGTCATCCCTTCCATCTACCAAATCCTTATCTTCCTATACTCCCATCCACTACTCATTTTTTGTCCTTTCATTCTTATCTCCCCATTCATATATCTCAACATCTAATCCATCTCCCTATCCTTCTCTTCCTATCCATCTTTCCAAATCCTTATCCCTCTGTCCACCCATCCCAACATCTTTCTATTTCCTCATTCATTTATCCATCCATCCTGCAATCTCTTCCATCCTTCCATATCTTTCTCCCTCTATCCACCTATCCTAATATCTTTCTATCTTCCCATCTTTATCAAACCATCCATTTTCCTTCCATCTCATAATCCCTTGTCATTGGTATCTAGCTATAGGCTACCTCCATGCAATCCAATGCCATGCTATCTCACTATCATCACTCCTTATGGGTATGTGCAGGATCATCATGGAAAAAACAGGCCCTTAAGTGGCAATAAAAAGATAGAAAATCAGAGTTAGATAACTTGAAGAAAAATTTGAATAAGTTATCTATATTATTTCAAAAAAATGTAAAATAAGAATTTGTAGAAAATTGAATTTATTTTCTAAACTACTAGACCTTTATTTAAAAAAAAAAATCTATTTGGTGAAATTTTGAAATTTCAATGCAGTAGTATTTAAATTTCAAGGTAAAAATAAGAAGTAGGTGTCTGTCTGACCACCCTAACCATAATAAAATGATAATATATTTTTATAAGCTTTTAGATTAAGTAGAGGACTCATGTCCCGATGTGATGCATATTTTTTTATTATTTTTTTCCAAGTGAATAATTAATTATGAATTTTTTATTACAATTTTTAAAAAATATAAAAGCTCATCTGTCTAACCACCTTAACTTGGTCAAAAATTCATGAAATTAATTGTTTATTTTTTTAATCCTATAGTATGCAAAACATAGAATGTGACACATGTTTTAGATTCAAAAAATATGATACCGTTTGAAAGTTATAGATGTTTTTCAATCAGGATTTTATTCGTAATTCTCATAGAAAATGAATAATAATTATTTATTAAATTAAAAGTAAAGCATAATTTATATTGGTGGAAATATGAGAATCTCCTCTAAAAACCCTTTTCGTTTCATCAATTTTGGGTAAAACAAAAGTCGTCAGCCACATGGGCCATCATATGGCCTACATATCGCCACTTTTTGGCCCATCATGATCCTACACATACCCTTATCTATTTCCTACATCTTCCTCCTATCCTATCACTCTTCATCCTTCATCTATACATCCTCTCATCCCCATCCCTATCCCATCCCTATCGACCATCCCATCTGCATGGCCTATCCTAGCTCATCATATCCACTCCATCCTTTTATCCATTTATCTTGGCCATCTCATCACCCCTCATCCATTGTCTGTCGTCGGTCTCTTGTCAAACTATGTTGCCCCTGCGCTTTCACGTAGGCAAGGTCAGTCATTTGATCCACCCCCGAGGTTCTATCTTTTGTTTGTCTTGTCCTCTTCCATCATCTATCTTTGGCCTTGTGTCGACCTACGTTGCCCCTGCACTTTCACGTAGGAAAGGTCAATCATTTGATCCGCCCCCTGGGCATTTGTCCTTTTGATCATTGTCCTCCATCCTCTGACTTCATCGTCCTCTTTCCGCTTTTACCATGGTCTTTTCCTAAACTATGAGGTCTTTGCACTTTCACGTAGGCAAGGTTGATCTTTGATCAACCCTCGAGCCCCTAGGTCTGTAGGGTGTGTCTGTTTTGTCGCCTCATCGTTTTGTAATCTTTTCGCCTTATGTCTCATTGTCTTGTCATGTCGTCAATTATGTCCTTATCCTAGCTGGTGCTTTCAAAACAAAGGTCTTTAGTCTCATGTGATCCAATCAGTTTTAGATATCCTACGTCATGTTGATCAACCAATCTATCCTCCATACTTGGTCTCAACAGGATGTATCCTTCCTAACAGACTGCATCAACCCCATCCATTCTCTTGATCCTATGGCAAAGGACATTTGAAATTGATTATGATCTTTTGATGCTTTTGAATTTTGTTTATCATTTGAGCTCCCTATCATCACTTGTCATGGTCGCCTTGATCCATCATATCATGGTGTGCTTTGACTAGTAAACATAGGGGCATATCTTGATCTTTTTTTATTTTTATGTTTCTGTCTTCTTGGTTGTCCCACGTAGTACCCACCAAGACCCCTGTAGTCTTGCATTATGTTGGGAAATCCTTTTGTGCTTGTGGTTATCCCAATACTTGGCCCGATCAATGTCTTCATGAATTTGGGGTGTTGGAATAGCCTTCTTGTCTGTTGTGTTTGTTTTATGCATTGGACACTAATCTACCTTGGTTCTTCATACCCTGGCATTTGGTGTCTTATGCTCTAGCAAAAATCAGTGCTCTAAGGATGGAAAATTGCATTAGGATTGCATTTCATGTTCTATTCCATCATCTTGCATTTTACCCCCATCCCTTCCTCTCTTTCCTCCACCACTCTTCATTCATCACCCCCTCCTCCCGGGTTGGGGAGGACCCGCCCCTGGCCACGGGGCGGACCCCCGCCATGCTAGGGAAAACCCGCTGTTGGCCCTAGGGCGGACTCGCCCCTCGCCCCGTGGCGGACCCACCCTGTGCCGGGGTGGACCCACCCCTCGCCCCGGGGCAGACCCGCCCCTTGTCGGGGTGGACCCTCCCTTTTCCAGGGCAGACCCACCCTTCTGTAGTGGGGAAAATCCGCCCCTCTGTAGGTTTCCAACCCATTTTGTTTTCCTTCCCGGGGCCGCCGTTTGCAAATCGTGCGTCGGATTGACTTCGTTCAAAAGGAAAACTTGCTTTATTTTTCATGCTCTTTCCAAACATACCTTTCATTTCTTCCTATTGAGAAGTTGTCTGGGACCACTCTCTTTTCCGTCCCTTTTTAAGAGGTATTTTTTTACTTCTTATTTACCTTTTTTTCCTCAAACTAATCCCTTCCCTTCTCGGGGCTGCCATTTGCAAACCGTTTGTCTGTTTGACTTCATTCAAAAGATAAAGTTTCCTATTTTTTCATGCTCTTTCCAACCATACCATCCATTTCTTCCTATTGAGAGGTCTCTTGGGACCCCTCTCTTTTCCCCCGTTGCCCTCTCAAGGGGGCATACCCTTCCCATTTATCTATTTTTCTTGCCATAGTCAACCCCTTCTAGGATTGGGGAATCTTTATCCATTCCCTTGCTAATTTGGACAGCTCAGGTCCTCTTCCCCATGCTGGAGCATCATCTTTTGGTTACTTCCTATATAGAGTCATTTGCACTTTCTTTTCTTCGAAGCACGGTTATTCTAACGGTACTTCGAAGAGGGGAAAAATGTAGACATCTAAATTTGATTACTTCCACATGATCAAAATCGTCTACTCTATCCATTTATTTCATTAATAGTGATTAAATAATTTATTTAATCATTATTTTATTTTCTACTTAAGGTTCCTAAAGTATGTAATTAAATAAATTAAATACTTTACCTTATCCCTTTTCTTCTCTAAATTAAATAAATAGGACAATTTATTTAATCTAGTCATTTAACCTATTTGGATTAAAACCAATTTTTAATTCCTCTTTTTCTCTCTCCTTGTCACATTCTCCATAACCCTCTTTTAATCCAGATTAAATTAATTAATCTATGATTAGGATGTGCACCACTTAATCAAGATTAGTGTCACATCCTCCATAATCTGCCACTTGCCTCTAATCTCTCATTAATTATCATAACCCTGTGTTTGCACAACCTTAATCAAAGTCATTAGCCACATTTGGCTTACCTTTTCTGGTCAACCATTCCACTTTCCTTTCTTGGCATTGACTCTCTTCCCCATGTGAATTTTTAATTCACATTTATTCACCCAAGGCTCCTGTCTTCCCCATGTGAATTTTTAATTCACTTTTATCTTTCCAAAGTCTTCCCCATCCCCATGCAAAGTTCTAGAAGACTTGAATTGTCACTTTACATGTGCCAAGGACTTCTAGAACCTTGGACTTGTCACATCACCTACATGTGACAAATCTCGAACTTTTTGGAGACTCTCTCTTATCCACTAGATTCTTCCAATCATTGTGAATTTTTAATTCACTTTTATTCCTCCAAGGAATCTTCTCATCCCCCAAAGTACTTGTTCTTATTCCACCTCATGTACTTCTCTTCCACCTCATTTTCACATCATTCCACTCTAGGACATCTCACATTCCACATGTCAAGATGTGAGGGCTTGTGAGTCCTCAACTCACCATAGCCCTCCATCTTGACCTTGATGGATCAATCTCAACCGTTGAATTCTCTAGAGAATTCTAATTATCCTATAAATACCCCCTCATTTATCTCATTTTGGGGATCAAGTCTTTTGCTACCAAACTCTTGCCAAATTGTCATTTGTAGCATTTTAGCCTTTCCATAGTATTTCTCATTAATCCATCTTGCATCTTGCATCCATTTAAAGAGGATTTGGGAATTAGTGACATTAAATAAATTAAATTAAATATATTTATTTAATAATCAAGAGGACATAAATGATAAAGATTAATTAAATAAATTGAGAACTTTATTTAATTATGAGAAGACTTTAGATAATTAGTGACACATTAAATAAATAAATAAGATCTATTTATTTAATAATCATGTAGAATAAAAAGATATGAATTAATTAAATAATTATGAATTATTTAATTAATAGTCAAAAGTGAGTTAGAAACATAATTAAAATGTCATAATTATGCTAGGACGAAAAGTGGTAAAATAGTGCTTGCAGGCCTAGGTCATTTTTATGTGTCTACATTTGCCACTCTTTGTCATAATGCAGCTTGTCGCATTTTGGTAAAGAAAATAAGTCAAAAGTATGCCCTAGTGCAAAATAAGATGAGGAAGAATGATGAGGAGGTAGCGGTATGCCCCCATAATGCCTTGGCCTATCACACTTTGGAGGTAGTGGTATTTAATAATCATGGAGTAAAAAAATTTAAGGAAAGAAATGAAAAGCAAAGCAGAGTAGGAGCAGGAGCGACGAAGTGGCATCGCCTCGCAGGTTAGGGTTGAGATAAAGAAGAACGAACCTACAAAGAGGGGCATGGAAACCCCAAGATTTCATTGGGCAAATGAAGTAGATAAGGAATGG
Organism: Sequoiadendron giganteum; assembly: GCA_007115665.2. Lineage (NCBI taxonomy): Eukaryota > Viridiplantae > Streptophyta > Pinopsida > Cupressales > Cupressaceae > Sequoiadendron > Sequoiadendron giganteum. The sequence continues at coordinate 311,202,064 of CM021104.1, forward strand.
GAGCAAGAAAGTACAACAAAAAACATCCTCTAGTGGGTACTCACGGATGGGGAATGGGTGGACAAGTGCCATCCCTTTTATCAAAGAAATGAAGTGCCGAGGAAGGAAACCAAGCGAGAAAGAATTCGACACGATACTCCTGAAACACCTAATGCCAGGTATCCACAGGATAGACGAACACATGCATCTAGGAAACAGGGTCGGAAGGTGCCTCCAACAAACGGAAGCACAAATGCAAAAAATATAACCAGAAATGAGCGGCAGGAACCAAGGTAGGAGTGGGCACGGAAAGTGAAGGAAAGGAAGAACCCAGTTAGCAAACCCAAGGAGGAAATAATGGAAATTGATGTCTCAGAAGAGATCAGAACTGACATCGTGATACTGAAGGACTTCGCTTTCTTCTGTCGTTTCGTAGGACAATATTCAAGTAGTGCTGCAATCAAACTCTGGATCCAAGAGAACTGGAAGACAAAGTTTTTAATAAGATTCCTACCAAAATGTTTTTTCATTATAGTATTTGCCGATGAACACACCAAATGTAGAATCATGGAGGGAGATATGTGGTTTATGGGCGACAAACCTTTATACATGCAACCATGCAACTAGAATCTCAACCCAGTCAAATTAAACCCTTATGATCAGCCGATTTGGGTTAGATTATACAATCTAATAGTAGAATATTGGATGGGAGATTTTCTGGAGAAAATTAGTTGCTCCTTGGGAGCCCTGGTAGGAATCGACATGGAGATTACTGACAGTGACCTCTACAAATATGCCAAGCTGAAAATTGTAGCAACTGACACTATCCCATCAAGTATTTGTTTACTAGTGAACGGGGAGCGCTGGTTTCAGGAAATAGAGGTAGAGGAGTCAAGAAAATTTTGTATCGAATGCAGATCATGGGAACACAAGACTGCGGATTGCAGAAAAAAAACAAAGGAAAATCGCGAAAGGTCGACACAAAGGAAAATAAACACCCCCGCCACAAAGCCTATCAAGGATTCATCAGAAGAAATAATTTTACTAACAACCACCACCAGGGATAATAGGATGGCACCATTGGACATGAAGCACATCACTTTGGATGTCCCAATAGAAATGATCAAGGAAGACAACAAATAGGAATCCCTGCTACAAAAGGATGATCAAAGAGCAACTAAGGAGGTAGAACAGATCATGGGGGAAAATGGTGACTTGGATTCAATATCAGAACCAGTAGATGAACTAGACATAATAGAGGAAAGATGCATATCTCAATCTGCAATCAAACATCTGGTTTTGGGTAAAATCAACACTGGAGGCAACTCACGGGGGAGGGAGTCCTTAAAACAACTAAGGGAGGAAGAGGGAGCGACAAGGAACTATGCTAGCATTACAAGGTTTATGAGTACCAAGGGGGGACATCCCTCACTTGGGAAGCAATGAGGATCACCACATGGAATGTCATGGGCCTAAAGGCCCCTGACAAGCGACACCTAGTCAGGCATCAACTGCAAAAAAGCACAAGCAATTTAATCCTCCTACAAGAAACAAAACTGGCAGGGGAGGACTGTCAAAAGTTTCTTAAATACTGTCGATATTGGGAAGGCCATTTTCAAGAATCTTTAGGCGCTGCAGGGGGTTTAGGTCTACTTTGGAAAGATGGGTAGTATCCGTTAAATTTTTTCACTCATTTGCAAATTGGATGGTGGCGAACATTTATGACCTAGAGCTGAACCGAAATCTAACAATAATCAATATTTATGGCCCAACCAAAACTGAAGATAAAGCATCCCTTTGGGGCATAGTTCTAGACTATGTACGCCCTCTTCCTAAAGATGGCCTAATCATAGGGGCGATTTCGATGCCTTACTGGAGCTATCAGAGAAAAGTGGTGGGCTCAGAAGTGTGACTCAAACCATAACGGATTTCAGGAACTTTGTATCCAATGTAGGCTTGTCAGATTTCCCAACAGAGAATGGTACATTCACTTGGCATAATAGGCGTATGGATTTTACAGCAATAGTAGAAAGATTAGACAGGTTCCTTATCCCCACTAGTTGGTTTAATTCAGAGCTACAAGTGTCTGCTAGCATCCTTCCAAACTCAATCTCGGATCACCTCCCAATAGAGTTGTCGGTCATCAGAGGGAACAACTTGGAAAAAATTAGTTTCAAATTCCAGAATATGTGGTGGCGAGACCCCAACTTATTGAAACTTATAGAAGGTTGGTGGAGGTAAGCCAAGGTTTGTGGGTCCATAAGCTTCAAGTTAGTGAAAAAACTACAGATAATCAAGCACAAAATCAAAGAATGGAACAAAGAAGAATTCCAGAACATTTTCAAGGAAAAGGAACTTGTTGAAAACGAGTTGGAAAGCCTCAATGAATTTGTCATAATAAATGGCATGAGGAATGAGGAATACCTCAAAGAAAAAGAGCTGAAGGAGAAACACATAGAGCTCTTAAAGCGTGAGGAGATCTTCTAGAGTGACAAGTCTCATGAGGTTTGGCTCCAAGAAGGGGACACAAACTCCAAATTCTTCCATGCCTCTATCTTAGCCAAATGTGCCACCGAAAAAATAGAAGAAATTCAAGCCCTAGATGGGGCCCTTGCACGTGGAGGTGCCGAGGTTGGCAATGCAGTGATAGACTAATTTACTAGCCTACTAGCTGACCATTCCTAGTCAGCATACATCAACGGTATCCTTGATGCATTAGAAGCATGAGTGAGTGAAGTGGACAATAAAATGCTCTATGATAAGATCTCAAAGGAGGAAGTCCATTGCACACTTTTCCAAATGCACCTGGACAAAGCCCCTGAGCCAGATGGATTCCCGGTGAGATTTTTCCAAAATTGTTGGAGGTTTCTTGGGAACGACCAATGGAAAATGGTGGAGGAATTCAGAAGGACCAAGAGGTTCGTCAAGGATGTGAATAACTCGGTCATCGTAATAATTCTTAAAAAACCCATCTGATCCTCTTTCAGAGATTACAGACCAATTTCTCTGTGCAATACAATCTACAAAGTACTGGCAAAAGTATTGGCTAATAGACTTAAAAAAATATTGGGCAACATTATCTATGTTGAGCAAAATGTCTTTGTGCCTGGCAAAGAAATCACTAACATCATTCTTTTTTTGTCAGAGGTCATTCACTCCCTCAACTCAAGTAAACAAGCAAGCATGATCATTAAACTAAATGTAAGCAAAGCTTACGATAAAGTTCATTGGGATTTCTTACTAGCAGTTATGCAAAAGTTAGGATTTAATGATCAGTGGTAATATGGCAATGTATCTCCACGGTTCGGTTTTCAATTTCTATTAATGGATCACTACACGGTTTCTTCCAAGCATCTAACAGACTTAGACGAGGAGACCCCATGTTACCTTTCCTATTTATTATTATGGTGGAGTCTCTCAGTTGTGCAATTAAAAATAGATGTAGGCGGCTACTTTGGTGGGGGGTGAATATAGCACCAACCATGGATCCCATCACATACTCTCAGTTCGCCGATGACACCACCCTTTTCGGGGAGGCAAGCGTAAGAGAAGCCAAAATTATCAAATAGTTACTAACAGATTATGAAGGACACTCAGGTCAAAGGATAATAAGGAAAAGTCATGTATCTACTTCTTCAATAGTAGAGCTCGCCTGCAACAAGCAATAACATCACTATTGGGCTACAATCCTGGCAAGCTGCCGGCTAAGTTCCTTGGTATTCAAATATTTTCAGGAACCTGTAAAGAAAAGCATTGGGGGGAGGTGGTGGATAGATGTAGGAATAAGGCCATGTCTTGGAAAAACAACTAGCTCACTCTCGCAAGGTGAATTACTATGACTAAAGTAGGGCTGTCTGCAATCCCAATTTATGCCATGTGAAGCTTGGAGGTCCCAGGGAAAACAAAATCTGATTTAGAAAGAATCCTTAAGAAATTGCTCTGGGAAGGATAAGGTGAAAAAAAGATCCCATTAATTGGGTGGGACTTGGCATGTAAATCAAAAGAGGCTGGAGGAGCCGAGCTCCACAAAGTCAAATGGAGGAATAATGCCTTGGGGGCAAAAATTTGTTGGAAGATGTTCAAAAATCCTGACAAACCTTGGTGTCAAATTAGGCAATCAAAATACTTGGATAACTTAGACAACACAAGAATATTAACTATAGACAACTTAAGGGGTGGATCAGTCGCTTGGAATTATCTACTAAAATGTAGACCACTTGTTACATGCCATATCTCATGGAGGTTAGGCAACGAGAGAAAGGCACTCTTCTGGACAGACTCATGGAATGGTCACAAAAGTTTGAATGACCTCTTCGAGATGGACCAATATGTGGATAGATTGCAACCTGAGTATGGATCAAAAGTGGCAGACTATATTCAGTTTAGTGACAACCCATTGGTTGGCCAATGCAATTGGGTTAATTTAGACTCATTACCAATTCCCTAAAACTTGGTAGCTCTGATTACTCAAGAAATCCATAGTAGGAAGATTCACTTACGAATTGAGGATGACTCCATCATCTAGTGCGGGGCTACTTCTAGTAACTACTCAGCTAAACTTGGATATCGGATACAATCTGCACAAACAAAGGATAAATCATGGATGGCAAGGTTGTGTTGGAAGGAAGTGGTGCTACCTAAAGCAGGGGCGTTCTTGTGGGTAGCAGTGCATCAACGATGTCTTATAGGTGATAGATTAAAAATAATTGGCATCATTGGCCCCACAAGGTGTATACTATGTAAACAGGAAGAAGAGAATGGTGACCACTTGTTCCTCTCATGCCCAGTGGCAGTCACATGCTGGGACTAGCTGTAATCGTCATTTAATTACACATGTCCAAGATAGAACAAGCTGTGAGAGTTCTTATCTAGTTGGCCGAATATGAACAAGTGGGGATACTGGCAAGGGCTATGGATGTTGGCACCATCATTGGTAATATGGCACATTTGGAAGGAGTGAAACAAACACATTTTTAAAGGTAAATATCTAAACTGCTCCCAGTTAATCGAAAAAATCCAAGCAGCCATAATCGAAATAGCAAACAATAGAATTAAAGTTGGGGCCAAGGAAAAATTCTCCAGGTGGGACGAGGACATTAGGAAAACCTGGAACGAGCTCAAACTACCAAGCGTACCAAACAGGGGGTTTTCAAGGTTAATCGAAAGGCAATTCACTGGTTGCAATCGATTAGGCTCAAATGGAAACTAAATTTCGATGGGGCTGCCAAAGGCAACCCCGGGCAAGTAGGGGCAGGATGCATAATCAAGGAATCTTCAAGTAATGGTGTCTGGGCAGCTTGAAAAAACCTCGAGGTTTGCTTTAATAATGTGGCAGAAATGGAAGCCTTATGGCTTGGTCTTCAGTTGTGTGTACAACATGGATTAGATGAGGTAGAAATCGAGGGAGATTCTTTGCTCTGTACCCAAGCGATTACCGCAGGAAAAACACAGTGTTGGCGCATCGATGCCTGGATCTCACCAATAAAGGAACTATTAGGCAGGCTTACTCATTAGACATTATCACATTTCTATAAAGAAGCAAACCTCTTGTGGTTCTTACTTTGCTACAAGCTTGATACATGGTCTAATTGCCTCCTGTGGTTCTTACTCTGCTACCTCCTCGTCATGGGAATTGTATGGTTGAGTAACCCCATCTCTTTTTAGAGGTGTACTCAATTCCTCATGGTTGTGTTTTGATGCCACTATGATGACACTCCCTACTCCCTCTCTAAGATTTATTTCTTATGCTCTGAGTTCAATTGGTCTTGATGAGATGTTGTGCCTCATCCCTTTGATGTCTTGAAGTTATTTTTGCATGTTGTGTATATTGTGTGTTTAATTTGTGATTGATGTGAGTCTAAGCCATCCCCCATGCATTTTATGTGTTCTTGTCTTGACCCATGTGACTATATCCTAGCATGATGAGAGTGGATCTTTTGATTTCATGTGGTAGGGTGGTGTGGTACCACCATTAGAGATCATAGTTCTTGAACTCTTTGTTGAAGGAGCCTAGGATGGTGCCCAACTAGAGGTTGTCTCCTTGCTTCTAATTATCTTGATTTTATTTTGATTTATATGTATAATTTAGGACCTTGAGTCCTCATTGTAATTATAATATTTCATTATGGAACCTCCATTGTGGATGGAATGATATTGTGCCACATAATTGGTTCCCAAGATATATTTGTTGTTACTTGTCTTCATATTGGAGGTGAGCACACATTCTATCTTGAGTGATCTTTAAATTTTTTCATTTTTCTTGGATAAAATGAACTTAGAGAATTGATTTTTTCTTTTCTTATCATTTTATTTTTTCTTGAAATTGTCTTAATTATTAATTTAGTTTAGTCTTTATCATTTTATCGAGTTTTAAGATTGATCTTTATCATAATCATCATGGTTATTAAATTATTTCAAGTTATCTAGTTGCGACTGTCAAAATAATTTTAATTATTGATTTAACTGTGAATGAAAATACTTACTAATATCATTTTAATTATTATGATTCACTTTTATTAGTTGACTATCATTTGCAATTTTTGTTATTAATTTTTTTACTTATCCTATTTTTTAAGTAATGATGGATTACTTATATTTTCTTGAATATTTCTTCATATATATATATATATATATATATATATATATATATATATGTATATGTTTTCATGTGCAACTAAATCATGCACTTCTCAATAATCTTTCTCAAAGAAACTTTACTTTTCTTTTCATATTTTCCTACATCCTTTTAATCTAACTTATATATTTGTATAGAAAGTATATCATTGTGATCCCTTACAATGATTTCGATTCATATCTAAATTCCACTTAATACTTCTAACTTTCATAGTTTTTTTTTAATTAGACTGTAGTGCGCCTGGTAAACTTTTTAACGTGACCGATGGCACTGGCGCGACACGCCCTCCGGTACCACGGGGGTGGAGGAGACCAAACCTTGTGACCAACCTCCTACAACAGGAAAGATTTAGCCAACCGAGCTAGGGCCCCAACCCCTTTGAATTATTAGACTGCAGGAATCAGGTAGCACGACCCCCTATAAACTGCAGTGCGCCTGGTAAACTTTTTAATGTGACCGATGGCGCTGGTGCGACACGCCCTCCGGTACCACGAGGGTGGGGGAGACTAGACCTCGTGACCAACCTCCTGCAACACTTCTAACTTTCATAGTTATACTAGGGAGAAACCATTCATTTTCTTCCCAAATCTATTAATAAGTGCATACTTTTGCAGGTAAGATTAATAACCATTAATAAAAATATCATAAAATAATAATTATACAAAAAAAAAAAAAACATGATAAATTTTGGGGTGTGACACTTTCCTCCCACTTTTTCTTTGTCAATGTGAAGTTATTTTATTTTTTTATAGAGTAATATAGATAATAGTAATTCATCAAAAAAATAACAAATTTGAAAAAAAGAAGAGCATAGTATATTAAATTATTTATTTATCATTCTTCATTGATTTGTGACGAACCTCTAAATTTAGGTGATCCATCCACTCTTCATCTTAACTATCATCTCTAGATTTATATTCAAACATCTTTAAAACCATATTTTTAGTAAATTTTCTCACTATTTTAGTTTTCAACATCATCATTATTTGTTGGTTTTTTAAATTCATGGTGGATTAAATATTTTAGTATGTGTGATATCTATAAATTATCTATCTTCTAAATTATCCTACAATTACAAAATAAAAATAATAATAAATTTAAAATTTGCATTGTATTAATTACTTTCATAATTATAAAAAATCAATCAATAATTCATTTTGTAAAGTTTAATGATTAATTTTTATAGTACTTATATTTTAATTTTCCCATAGTATATATATTTGAATTGATTATAATAATTATCTAGGATCTTTCACCTACATAAGCCATGGTTGAATTTATGTTTTAATAGTCCTACCATTCACATTTATCGAAAAAACTTTTACATAATTTGGAAACAAATAATTTTAATTGAAAGAGAGAACCATGCCTTCAATTTTGGTGTTGATTAATTTTTTTATTTTATATAGATGGAAAACTACTTAATTTGGATCCATTTATGGAGATTATAATGGTTGAATAAATTCTAGCAATATCTTCTTAGAAACATATCTGAGATGCTTTATGATATATAAAAAAGTGCACTGGGTTTATCTTCCTCCACTAGTAGAATGAAAGCGTAATAGCACTTATCATAGTGCTTACAAGATGGCCTAATATGATTCTAGATTATTTTACATTTGATAGCTCCATTGCTCAAATGGATAAAGTTCTTTTGGTCTTAAGGAAAATTTTCCAAAAAGTGTACAACCACATGAAATCCAAGGATAATTTGGAGGTTGCTGATTATATCTTTATATAACTACAAGATTACAAAGATTATGTGTAACTGGGTTCTAAGTTTGGTCCAAAACTTTATGTTCCTTGTTAGATATTATAGTGAATACCAGAGGTTGTGCATAATCTCAAATTTACCTCCTCTTTAAATATTTACTTATTTTTTCATATCTCTTTTTTGAAGAGAGTTACTGATCAAAATGTTAGATGAGGTAGGTCCATTTGTTTGGAGCTAGTTATAATCTTAAAATAGCTCCAGAAGAAAATTATCAATCATGCTATTGAGAATGTTTTGGTACAATGGAGAGGAATGCAAAGCTCTTAAATATGCAAGTATGAGATCCTACCAACATTCTATCCAAGTTTCCACATTTCATGATTTAAGAACAAAGTTTTTTTTAAAGGGAGAGGCAATGTTAGGAACTTTATTCCAATATATGTATCGAGAATTAGTTAGTATTATATAGGTAAAATACATTTGTATTTCTCCTAGTTGCTTAATTAGAGTAAAACACCTTAGCACATAGTAAATTTTATGTTCAAGTTAGCTTATAACATATAGTTATAGGGGTTCAAATAGGAAGTAAATTTTAATTTTAATTTTGTAAGCTTTATGGTCATTTCCACATTCAAATAAATAAACTAGATTAGTTTCATGTCTATAAATTTGATCTAGAATAATGAGTGTATAAAAAATCAAGAATAGTCTATGGAGATATGTAAATATGGAATTAGACTAAGTATAGATTATTAACCAACTCCTATAATACAACATTTTACTTGGGGTAACCTTATCAAAATAAGACCTAGGAAAAGTGTAAGTTGTTCATTTTTCACAACTACAACATGTGATGCAACCCAAAGTAACTTAAGTACCCAAATATGATTAAGTGAATGACCAACTATTTAATACATGTATAAGTTATAATAATATTTGATTATTTGAAATGATATCCAAATTACATTTAAAATAATGTAACCAATCATGATTATGACAAAACATTAAAGTAAATAAAAACAAAAAATAAAAGAAAAAAGTAGACACTTTTATCTTTTAAATATTATAAAATTAAAATATTATTTAAAAAATAACAAATTTAATTGATAAATACATTTCAATAAATAAACTTCAATTTTTTTATCTAATAATAATTCTATTTTTTTTAAATGATCTTATCAAAAACCAAGTAACTATTAAAATATTTTATTGTCACTCACTTTTATATGTTTGCATGCAACAATAAATTATATTTAAAAAAATAAAAAAATCCAAAAATCATAATGGTCGCCACACATTGTGTTAAAAAAATATTATTTCATTAGATTATATTTCCTCTCTACATAAAATGAATGATAAGTTAAATCTATCCACTTCAATGTAGCCATCAGCCCCAATAACCGCGCAAAGCCTCCATAACTCTATCCTCTTTTTCCATTGCAATGAATCCTTTCTTCACCATGCCATTTTTACCTGAAAAATATGCCTCGTAGCTGTGTGATGCGTACCATTTGGAACGTTGCGTGAAGACACCTATCCACACCCATTTCCCCACCTCCACCTTCACTTCGGATATGTTTTGACCAATTGAGTCTATCCCAACTGTAGTCAACAGTGCCAAACGTGGAGTCGACATAACAAAACAAACAATAATGGCATTGCCATTGGTGGGCTGCTTCACTACTAGTTTACGTCTCGAAATCTGATTAGTTTGCACGTTAAAGGAGTCAAGGACAGAGAGAGTAGGAAAGTCCAAGGAGTTTACCAGAGATTTTGTATTTCGGACTGCCCGCGTACAAACTATTATTTCACCAGGCAATTTCTGCGAATAATTTGTACATCAATATTCAAGGGAAAGCACAATCACACAAAAATATTTAGGATTCTAAATTCATAGAGATTTGTATTACCTGCACACTTTGAAGACAACCTTCAACAACTGATTTCCTCATTGCCGTGAGATGCAGCGTCCTCAATCTTTCCATGCACTCCAGACTTTGTATACCCGGCACCTCCCACCATGTATATGCCCTCAACTTCTCCAATTCTCTGCAATGTTGTAAACCTTGAATTTTGTTAACTCGGTAGCAACCTCTCAGTTTAAATTCTCGAAGAGAAGTTAATTCTGCAAAACTGGGAAGCACAGACAACTCGGGGCATTCAGCTATAACCAACTTTCTGACTGAACTTGGTAGGCCTTCTATCTCCGTTAGATTGCTATTATTTTCAAGTATGAGAGACTCAAGGCCAGCGCAACAGTCTTTTGGGATAGAGATCTTGGACAATCGATCATTGAATGATAGATCTATCCTCTTAAGCTTGCACAACGAAGAACAAAACGATCCCGCTCCAAGATCCAATTCGATGACTGGACAACAAGATATCCACAGGCTTTCAAGATTAATCAATTGACCGATTGATTCTGGTAGAGATTTCACTTCAGAATATTCTATCTGTAATGTCTGTAAGAGACTAAGACGCCCCAGAGAGTCTGGTAAACATTTCAGCCCGCTAGAAGTAATTCTGAGTGTAGTCAAGGAAGACAAATCTCCAAGAGAGGTCGGCAAGCTTGTCAATGAATCACCCCCCACAGACAATTTTCGCAACTTGCTCAGTTGATTGATCTTCATCGGGACCTCCCTTAACCGCTTCATACAGATTAAGTGGAGCTCTCTCAAGGACACCTTATTTGTGATATGATGAGGCAACTCTTCCACTTGATAGCAGCGCGAGAAGCTCAAATACTCTAGCTTTGACATATTTTCCATGATGTCCGACTTAAAGGTGACATTAGAACAGCCGCATAAGTTCAGATGTTGCAGCAGCGTTAACTCCTTACAAGAATCTGGTAACCTCCCCAATTTCTCGCAACCCCACAAATTTAGATGCCGCAGATTTCTCAATTTGCCCATGCTGTTAGGTAGTGATGAGAGCCCACGACATTGCCTTAAATCCAGGTACTCCAGCGATTGGAGAAGGCAAAATTCTTCTGGAAGACTTTCCATCCACTCCGTCGAATCCAGGGCTATGTTTCTCAATTGCTTCAGACGTCCGATTGAGTTTGGAAACCCTTGGAAATGTCGGCAGTGAGAAATAACCAACTCTCTTAACTCCAAAGGAGCCTACAACATATTTTTGATGAGATGAACTAAACATTCAGCTATTGTTGAAAAAAAGTTCAAATATAAATTCGAATTAGCCAGAAGATACTTACATCACACTCAGCCACCCAAAGCTCTCGTAAGTGAATGCTTGTCTGACTTTCATGTTCATAGAGTTCTAAAACCCTCAATTTTTTTAGTGGAATTAGTGACTGAAGATTTGTCTGCCCACTATCAAGCCAGCGAAGCCAAACCAAATCTCTTGATACTTCACTAATTACATGATTTAATTTGCAACCTTGAGCCACCATAAATTTCAGTCCAAGTCTAGAAGGCGCCAGAGTCAAAATTCCTATGCTTGTGTCAACAATGAGTTCCGCGTGCGAAGAGCAAACACCAAACTCCTCGGCAGAGGTGGCCTTTATTCCTCGAATGCCTATTCCATTCTGAACCACACAAACAGAAACACAGAAGATTCCTTTGCCATTGATGTGAGAGAAATTAAAAAATAAAATTAATCTTGCATAGTTTTCATTAGAAACTTTATTTAAACCAGAGACACTTGTTCAATACCCAAGCTAAGGTTGTCATTGTTACTCTCATGCCTATTCCATTGTCAATCCAAATAAAACATAAAATTAAAAATAACTATGAAAATAATAAAATTTTCTTGAAGCGACCATACAAACAAAAATAAGGAAGATTTATTTTCCATAGATGAGTAAGATAGTTAAAAAAATTGTTAATCTTACCTGTTCATTATAAATTTTAATATTTTGTTGAGAAGACCAAAGACGATAAGGTGATTGTTCATTTGCAATTTGTCTTCCCAAATCTCTTAAATGATCATGCATTCTTATGAAATTCTCCTCATTTACTTCAGCAAGACATTTATTCCTCAACTTCTCCAAAATAGACGATCCACTCCAACCTGACCCATTCCAAACTTCAATTGCCAAATTGCTTTCCTCTCCAACGAAGAAGCATGCGACATCCAAGAATGCCTCTTTCTCCTCATCATCTAAGGCATCATAACTTATTTTAAGCCTCTGCTTGATATCTTCAGGTACTATTCTAGAGATCTTCTGTAGTTGACTGTCCCAATAATCTTTGCTTTCATATCCATACAGCTGCCCACCAAGAACTTTCAGAGACAACGGCAACCCACTACAAACTTGTAAGAACTTTTCAACAAGCTCCTCAAATCCATTCATTGGAGATGGTTGTATGAAAGCATGACAGCAAAAAAGTTTCCTGGCATGTACTGCACTCAGTGGTTTCATTTTATATTGGGCGGAGATGCCCCAAAATTTAAGGACTTGCAATTCCCTTGTAGTGATGATAATCAAACTACCCGGTCCAATTAAACTTTCAGATCCTAGGCTATCTTTAGCGGGCAATAAAGCATTCAGTTGGTCTACATGATCGACATCATCTAGAACAATTAATGCCCGAACAGATTTCAAGCGGCTTTTAAGAATTGCTTTCCCCTCTTCTAAATTGTCAACTGACACACCTTTGAAACCAAGATCCTTCAAGAGTTTTTTCTGCTTCTCACACAGCAAGTTCTTGTTAGCAGCATCTCTAACATCTAATATAAGGCTAGCCTTCTCCATAGATGGATATATATTATTATATAACTTTTTCGCTAGAGTAGTCTTTCCAGAACCACCCATGCCCCATATTCCCACCATTTGCACATTGTGATGAATTCCGTAAGATTGAATTGCAGCCAATTCAAAATCTTTTACAATTTCATCTAATCCCACGGGATGTTCTGCTACCACGAATGGTAACTTTTTAAATTCTATAAGAACACAATAAGTAATATTCTTAAGCAGCATGTCCTCGTCTCTAGACATATTCAACAACAACAAATGAAACAGAATAAACATCACACTTCGAACATTTGACATTATTCCGCTAAAAGAAGTCTATGGGCCTAAATAATATAGAGAGACAAAACAATCAGAATGCATTTATAGGAAAATAGAAGAGCGTGTGATGGAGTAATTCGTACGTACTTCTTGCTATTAACGATATGACCGAAATTATGCGAAGCACTGAAGAGCGCAGCCTTCCACTCCTGAATCTTTTCAGAGGTGTACCTACCCTTCTTTTTGTGCCTTTCAAATGCAGCAGCATAGACTCCTGTTGCATATCGGACATCTTCAGGCTTCACATGGTAGAAAATGGGAACAATTTTAGTGCCTGTTCTGCACATAAATGACAGTTCTTCCAAACACCACCGGGATTGCGCATAGTTCTCTGAAAATATAGCAATATGAAGCGAAGCACTTTTCATTGCTGCTTTTAATTCTGTAGGGAAGTTATCCCCTAATTCAAGTTCTTCTGAATCAAGGAAAACGCTCAGTCCCATGCCACTAGTAAGCATTTTATAGAGAGTAGTGGCTAGTGTATGTTTGACATCGGGACCACGATGGTTAATAAATATATCGTAAGATCTACCAGAAGTAGATGGTGCAAATTCTTCAACCTTTGAGTAGCTGCTAATGTTAGAAGTCGATGCCATTTCAATTGGATTGAATTGAACACAAAGAAAGAATAAAAGACAGACTAATAAAAAACGCAGAGTACAGAGTATGTGTAAAAGAGGAGAGGGGGCAGACACAGGTAGTGATAAAGACCATTTCTTGTTTGTATAGGAAATCGCCAAAAAAATTGGAGAAGCATCCCCGACTATGATATATTTAAAATTTACGAAAATTAGTCGATATGGACAACAGCAGGAGCGCAGAAGCACACCAGAAATTTAGATCTTTTTCAATGTCGTCGCCTTTCGTCACAAAGACAAGTGACCAAACACGTAGATTGCGTATAATTTTCATGGGAAACCCCCTGAAAACGATGGAAAAAGAACCCCCTGCCCCGACATTATTACGATTAATAAAAAATGATTTGATCTGGACGAGGAAGGAGTGCGGAAGCAACCAGAATTTTAACTTTTTCTCCTGATATTTTTCGGTTTCATTCCACATTTCGTAATCTTTGGCCTTATTTGAAGCCTTGCCATTCTTTCGCCTGTTATTCCAAGTAATTTCCGTTAAGGATAATAGTTCGATAGAAAAGCATCCGCTGAGAGGAAAGATATTTACGTTACTTTTATTTATCTGTATTTTCACATATTTCTATATTCTAATCAGACCTTATCAATCTTATATATTCTTCATAGTGTTCATGTTAATCATAATAGATATTCACTTCTTTTATAGACATTACCATTCAATTGTTTTGGGTTGATCCCTCGTCTACAAATCTGATTCATAATTTTATTTTTAAATATTTAACTTCAAATTTGGGTGATCCATTTTCATTTCACAAATCATTTTGAGATGAGTAAATACACAATTGTATGCTTTATTACTATGTCCTTTTATTTAATGACATTCAATTGCATTCAAGCGACACATCCTCACATCAATAAGAATCATTCAAATATCGTTCACATTTAAGAAAGGAGAATTCTAAGAATACTTCAATTGAAGCAACTAAAAGAAATTTAACGTTGTACATCACTTGAGAGGTTATAGTGGGGCCTTGCCTAATAAAGAGATAAACTTTGGGTCGCTAGATTAAACTATCAATTCCTCTCCATAATTAAAAAAAGCATAAAGAAAATTTAAAATTTGTATAATTATTCTAGAGGTCTTTCATATTCCTTGATGTCTTTGATCCATAGCACAACCATAAGACCATTATTTTCTTGGTGTTGACCTAGGGGAACTTATGCCCTAGTTATCTAACAATCCTCTAATGGTATTGTTAAATACAACCTATTTTCAAAGAAAATTAGATATTGATAAATTTGGCAAACAAAACAATAGATGTACACAAGTTACAAGATCATATCCCCACATCATATACACAAGTTAAATCCGCTAGAAGTTCAATTTTTGATTCATTGAATGTGATTAAAAAATATATACAACTTAAATAAAAAACTATCATACAATCTATAAAGATTAGATTAATTCCTTGCCAACAAAAGTTCTTGAGGTTTTCTTAGATTAATTTCTCCACAAGGTCCTTCAATATTTTCATGGGTAATCCCGTGATATCCTTATCAAATCATAGGATTTTGTTTTCTTTTAAATGGAAATTTGTCTGCTCATTACAAACACTTCATTGTTAAGAATAAGAGGAGAATATGAAGAAAGCAGTAGCACTCACCAACCACAACAAGTGACTGTAAATGGAGATATCAATTGTCTGTCAAAATATTTATTGATTTTTTTCAGGTTGATTGAAAGATTTGAATGCCTATTGTTTTGTTTGTGCCACCAACATTTTCAATATGTACATGCATTTTTCTACAACCCTTCTTAGATCTAAGCCTATATGTTGTACTTAAATTCTTAATAGTTGGGAATCATCACATTTTATGTGGATATGCATATATCTTTGATCTAAAAGTAGATCTTACTAGTCATTCTATACCATATTATGGTGGCTCTATGGTACCCTTTACAACAGATTGGTAAAAAAGTAGTTTTTTGGGTGAAATCTTTCTCTGGTATGGTACTAAGCATTTATCATAATAAAATGATTCTTGTTACCTATACCATTACCAATGGTTAATCTAAGGCATTGAAATTTTAAATTAATAAAAATTATGAGCCACAAGCTAATCTCCTGACAAAACACACCTATTGAAATATTTAAGACTAATGCTCTAACACTATATTGATTAACTCAAAAAATAAAAAATAACAATAGAGCCATGGTTTTCTGCTTTTTACTACTCCATGAGAGAACTCCAGAACCAAGTGAGAAAATATAACTAGATGTTGATTTTCTATCATCCATTGAACCAACCCAATCAAAATCTGTGTAACCAATTAACTCAAACTTATGTGTGGGAGAATATTGAATGCTAAAATTGTGTGTAACATTCATATACCTTAAGATTCTTTTTGTGGCACACCAATGAGATTCATGTGGATCTTGCATGAATGGAGAGATGAGACTCATGACATACATAATATTAGGTCTCATTGTAGTGAGGTAAATGAGGCTCCTAACCAAACTTCTATATAAATTAGCATCCACTTTGGAATTTGCATCTTCCTTGGTTAATTTTTCACCAAGGGCTATAGGAGTTGCAGCTGCAGTGCATGACATCATTCTAAACCATTTCAATAAATCAACCACATACTTGGTTTGAGAAATAGATATACCTTCAAATTTTTGTTGCACCTCCACTCCAAGAAAATAATGCATGAGTCCTAGATCTGACATCTCAAATTATTGTTTCATTTCTGCTTGAAATTTCTCTATGGGAGATGGGCTATTCCTTGTGTAAATGAGATCATCAACATAAAGGAAAACAATGAGAATATAATTACCAAGATGTTGGATATAGAGGGATGGGTTGGAGGGACTTGAATGAATTCCTTCTTCAAGAAATAACTATCAATCCTTGCATACCAAGCATAAGGTTCTTGCTTCAACCCATACAAAGTTTTTTTTAAACTTGTAAATGAAATGTTCTTTTCCTAGAATTTCATAACTAATAGGTTGTTCTGCATAGACTTCCTCGTCAATATAACCATTTAGGACGATTGATTTTACATCCATCTCATAAATTGGCCACTTGTGTTGTGTAACAATAGCCAATATAACCCTTACTATATCAAATCTTGCAATTGGAGTGAAAGTCTCTAAATAATGATCTACTCCAAGCATTTCTACAAATTATCGGTGTAGGTTTTTTATTTTCCTTGTATTAGGGAATATTTATTTTTCCTACACAGATTATTAAGCTTACTTAGGTTATATTAGAATGGTTAGGATGAGGACATGTGGCATAATCCATCACTCACATGTGTCACTCACACCCAACTTTGAGTAGTTGAGTCTTACACCCTCTTTTGGATTCTTATGCCACCTCTCATAACCATTTCTCTTCTTTACCTTAGTAGGCATAGCCATGTAATCCAGAATTTACCAAATAGGTAAAAAAACTCACCTATTAAGGGCACTTGGGAGTTATTACCCCTCTTGAAATTATTTTCCATTATTTTGCTATATACACAACATTCACCCCTCCCCTTGGCTAGTAATATGGAATGCTAGTTCAATGCTAAGGAAGTGCTGAGTTTATTCATCTCCTAGTCTCTTTTCTTGCTTTCCTTCAATCATTTTGATCTTGGTTGATTTCACAACCAAATCTAACATGGTATCAGAGCTGGTTGTGAGTTGTGGGTCAAAAAAAATTTAATCCATTCTTGAAAGCAAAGTATGCTATTCTCTTACATCCTATGATGACTTGGAGAATCAGAACTAATTGATATATATCTCAATTCTTTTGGGGGGGTTCCTTTATATTGCAAGTATTTCAAAGCTTCCTAGAGACATTTTGAGCTCACCATTGAGCTCAAAGTAGCCGAAAAAGTCAAATTAGGATTTTATTTCATCCAAATCAAACATCGGATGTAAGATCTATGAAGGGTTGAAGAACAAATGTTTTCTATGAAGATCTGGCGAGCTCCTAAAAATCTAGGAACTTTGAGTAAAAATGGACTATGCCATCTCATCCAGAAGGCCCAAAAATCGCTATTTCTATATAAAATTTGTCAAATTTGGAGACTGTCATTTTTGGTACAATTTTTTTTGTTGGTGAACCCTGTATGGCCCCACTTGCACAAGGTATAACACATTTTTTGAGAAAAAATAATTTAAAATTTCCTCCGTTCAAAAAAAATATTATTATTTCAAAATTCAAATCACATCTCTTATTGTAAAAGTTTTCTTTTTATATATTTGAAAAAAAAAACAATTTTTTTTATTAAATATTAAAAAGTCAAAAGGTACTAACAAGGTACTATACCCTATCAGCCCCCTGTACTCGCACTGCAGACCTTAAAATCCACGGACCCCACTATCAAGTGGGTCACATGGGGTGTGGCTGTGACCCCCCAACAAAATATGTTTTTTAATATATTTTTTCATTTAAAATTTTCAAAAATTAAAAATTTCAACAAAAAATAATAATCTAAAATTCATTCATTCAATCGTTGTACTTCTGCCCCTATACCTTCACCTACACCTCGACTTTTTGTGCCTTCTTTGGCAGATTTGCTACATTTAGAAGCAACTTTGGTGATTTCCCCATTTTTGGCGGTTCTAAAACTAGCAGGTGATTATCCAAATTTGGTGGTTTTCAAACTAAACTAGTATTTCAACCAAATTTGGAAACAATTTAAATTTAGCAACACCTTGGCTAAATTTGGTAGAGGTGGATTTTTTGAAAATTGCAAACCCCTCACCATTGAAGTTTTCAATTTTGCATCTAAACTTCGAAGCACGATATCTTAGACATACAAAGGCCTTTTTTAGTGCAATTTTTTTTTGATTTGGGGTAAAATTTCACACTCCTCATAGTTGTGTGATCATTTTTTTCTCAAGTGATCCCATGTTTTGAGAAAAATATTTTTCTCATCAGATCTAAAAGACAATCCTCATTTTTTGAACTTCAAATGGATGTAACTTTCACATACGACCTCAAATTAAGGTGATTCTTTTCTTGAAAGTGAATATTGTTTTGAGCAATACACATTGGTGCTATTTTGAGGTTATAATTCTAATATTTTTTTTGTACTTTCAGTATTTGAGTCCATTTTTTAACATTGTAAAACTCTAGAAAGCAACTCCAACATTGTAAACACACTGATTTATAAAGTGTAAAATCACTTTTTTGTTGGGGGGAATTTTTGATTGAGTGAAAAGGGGGGGGACCTTGTCTCTATGTGTTTTCTTTCTTGCATTTTCTCACATTGCAACAAAAATCTAAAATGGATAAAACGGTTCCTCTACTCACACCATACAATTACCTTGAGTGGAAAAATGAAATGGAACTTCACTTAAGAATGTTAAAATTGCATAGAATAACGATGGGTATTGATAAGGAACCTACAGAGGATGAAGAATCTTAAATGGTTCAACAAATAAGATGAAGATTTTGTCACCTTATGCATGGTTGTGTCTCTTGATCTACACTTTCATATTATGTATGTGAAGTCACCAAATGAAGTGTGGAAAAATTTGGAGACTCTCTTTAGTAAACATGATGATTTGAGAGCCCATTCATTAGAGAACTAGCTTATAGGATTGAGCCCATACAATTTTGACAACACTCCAGATTTCCTTACTAAGTTGAATGCCATAAGATTGCAGTTAGAGCAATGTGGAGTTAAAAGGATGAATCATAGTTGATTTTAAGCATTCTTTCAAAACTTGGTCCAAATTATTCAGTGTTTGTTTCTACATGTCATGCAATGAAAAGAGCCTTGGGAAAAGTATTTATTATGCCTTCTCTAGGTGAGTTTGCAGTTGATCTCACAAAGGAGCAAGATAAATTGATTCAAATGGGTATTATTAAATCTTCTTTAAGTCTCATGCCTTGGCTGCAAAACACGGCACTAATAAGAAAAACAAGAAACAATAGAACCAAGGAGATGGAAAGAAAGATTTAGATCAATCTTCATCTACTTTCCAATAGACTCTAAATTATCTTCAAAAGAGGATTCATATAAGAAGGAGAATCCCACTTGTGCAAATTGCTAGAGGATTGGACATGAAGAACATTCTTGTTATAAGAAGAATATTGATGAACTAAAAACATCTTCTTGAGAATAACAAAATCAGTTTGCCTTGTTGAATGGTTGATTTAGCTTCTTCTTCTAATTCCAAAATTCAAAATGGTCAAAATATGATAAGGAAAAATGTCATACTAGTAGGGAAATTAAATAAATTTAAGGTAAAGCTCTTTGTGCTTCTACAAGTCTTGGATCAGGGAGATGGCTCCTAGATTCTAGAGCTTCTCATCATATGGCTCCTACAAAGTCTATGTTCTCTTCTTTTGAGCCTAGTGTTATTCCGCATATTCTGATGGGAAACAATACATACATGGATGTAATTGGGAAAGGATTTGTTGATATTGGGGATAAAAATTTCAATGATGTTTTATGTGTACCTCATATTTCAAACAATCATCTTTCCATCTATCAAATCACTCATGGTGGAATAAGGAAGACTATGTAATTCACACTTGATTTAGTTATCATCAGAGACTTGGAGAGCAGAGAGATAATTGCTATTGGGATGGTTGGTCATGCATCTCAGTTATATGCCTTTTTAGACTTTACACCTGATGATGGTTTTGATCCTTTGGTTGTTGATCACACTCCTAGTGTGAATTTTGATTTTGAGAACTTTGGTTACTTGAACTTGGGTATTCTCACATGTGATCCTATTCTTGAGCCTTTCTTTCTTTCTTCTCCATCTACTGTTTCTTTTGAGGATACTGGTGGTGCTATATACACGGCTACTTGTGATTCAGTGTAGTAGAATCTACATCATCTTCCAGATATAGCTACTTGGGATGACTACTTGGCAGACATTGCAGGTTTGTTTATAGAGTCTCATATTTCAAATTTGGGAGACTATTCATGACATTAATCTTCTTCAATTTTTATGGAGGAACGTTTGGATCCTTTTGTTCATTTTCCACATGATCATTCATCATAGTTTGACATGATTGTGGATACTTTTGAGTAGCATTTGGAGGAGGTGCCTTTGTCTTCAGAGGATATATTGGAGTCTTTGGATCTTGTTCTACATACATCTCCACTAGGTTCTGGATTGTCATCTTCATTAGTGTAGCCTAGAAAGTTTGATTTGATGGTGGTAGCTTTCAGCATCGACATGGAGATAGATGAGAAATTCTTAGAGGCTTCTTACATTTTTCACTTTCTTTCTTCATATTCCTTTTAGGAATGGCAAGACATTCTTCATGCACCTTTGGTTTTTTTTGGAATATTGTTCGATGACCATGGACCATCTTCTACATATAGTTTTGAGCATCAACAATTGGCACAGTTGACTAGTTGAGGGAAGGCTACATAGTCTTTCTTATCATTTCTATTTTGGAGGGGTCTCCTTCCTTGCATGGGATTCTTCTTGTGTTGGAAAACTTGTTTTCTTTTCTCTCTTTTGGGGAGGATTTTTGTCAAGATTGAGTTTTCTCCTTTTCTCAATTTGTGATAGATCATTTTGTACATGGGTACCTAACATGGCCTAGTAGCCGAGACCCATATTTGTGTCTTTTCACCCACCTAAGCTACACTTAAGTGGGGGTTTTAGTGTAGGTTTTTTATTTTCCTTATGTTAGGGAATATTTATTTTTCCTTCACACATTATATAGCTTTCTTAGGTTATATTAGAATGGTTAGGATGAGGAAACGTGGCATAATCCATCACTCACACCCACCTTTGTGTAGTTGAGTCTCACACCCTCTTTTGGATTCTTATGCCACATCTCATAACCATTTCTTCTCTATACCTTAGTAGGAATAACCATGTAATCTAGCACTTACCAAGTAGGTAAAACTCTCACCTATTATGGGAACTTGGGAGTTATTACCCCTCTTAGAATTATCTGCCACTATTTTTCTATATAAACAACACTCACCCCTCCCCATGGCTAGTAATATGGAATGCTAGTTCAATGCTAAGGGAGTGTTGAGTTTATTCATATCCCGATCTATTTGCTTGCTTTCTTTCAATCATTTTGATCTTGGGTGATTTCACAACTAAATATAACACAAATCCCTTGGAAATTAATCCCTCCTTGTGTCTATTCGCGGAACCATTGGCATGATATTTCACCTTATAAATCCATATGAAACCAATCACCTATTTTTCTCCTCATGAGTTTATCCCTACGCTTAAGGTGCATCCATAATGGGTATTGTGGAAAGTAAGAATTCCTTAGAAATCCATGACCATCGTGAAAACAACAAGGTTGATGGAGGAAATGGTGGGGGCATGGATTTCTCGGTGGCCATGATGTGTGCACTGAAGATGGGACTACTATGCATATTACTCCACTTTCCCTTCCTATCATGATGTTTTTGACTGTGCTACTCAAATCAACATGAACTCTAACTGTAAGCTTGACTGATTTGCTATGGTTGGGTAAATCTCAATTGGGTTTTATGGACTTCGATTATTTTTAGGGGCCGGACTACATATAGTAGTGATTCAAGGTGTGCAATGCATAGCGATCTGAGCCTCACATAAATGGAGGAATGTGATTAATTTTTGAAGAGAGCATGCATGTCTCACCCGTGAGAAGGAGAAGATAAGGGTTGGTCTCACCAATGATGCCGCCTCAACCCAATTTCCCCACAAACCCTCATAGGGGGGAAGAAAATAAAAAAGAAGAAGAGAATGGGTTTTTGAGTGATTTATGGAGTGAACTTAGTGTCTTGTGTTACATAATTCAAGTATTTGTGAAAGGCTCCAATTTATTGAGGGTCGACTTAAGAAGACTACTGAAGTTGTTGGGAAATGAAGGACACCTTGGATGAGATAAATAATAAGCTTGGTAAGGGAAATAATGTGGGTGGTTCTTGTCAGTAATTCTGATAAAACAAAACATAAAGCTGCTACTCTATTTCCTAGAAAAATGGGAATATACAAACTCAAAACATGGAAGAACAAGGAAACATGAAACTTTCTTCTTCTATTCAAATAACTAGAAATGAGATTACAAAAAAAAAAAACATAAACTTAAAATAACTCAGAAAATAAACTCAAACTACAGATTACAAATTTTTGGGAGCCTTTAGGAGCTACTCAACCAAATTAACAAACTTCAGGAGCTACACATAGCTCTTCCAAGAGAAATCACTGCTCACTTACAAACAAAATACAACTGTTGTTGTTCAGGAGCTTCTGGGAGCTCACATAGAAAAAAATATTCACACATAAACTACTACTGCAAAAAATTCTTTCTCTTGACTAAAACTTGTTGCCTTCATTCCTTTTGTCTTTTACAACATTCCCTCTTCAAAATTAGAAATTACCTACCACCATAAATTGAAAAAAAAAAAAGAGCTTACCACATTTAATTCTAGAGTTGTCAGGAGCTGCAAGGATGATCCCTAAAATAGAAAGGACTCCTGATGGGTAGGTAAACAGCTGGGGGTTCTGACGAATGAGTGGAGACTCAAGAAAATAATAAATTACAACATGCCCCCTTTGTCTCGAGTTGACGAAACAAGATCAATCCTGATCCAAATCAACAATGCCCAATCTGCTCCTTAGGTTCTCGAAACTATCCTTGCTCAATGGCTTGGTGAATATGTTTGCTAGCTACTGCTCAGACCTACAAAATTCTATTTTAATTTTTCCATTTTCAATAAATTCTTTAATAAAATGATACCTTCAATTTCAATGTGCTTGCTTCTTCCATGAACACAGTTTTTTTCTTCAAATCTGTCGATTAAACATTGTCACAAAAGATTGTTGTTCCATCCTCTTGTTCTTCTCTCAAATCTATCAATATTATTCTTAGCCAAATAGCTTGACATGTTGCTGCATTTGTTGTTATATACTCAGCCTCGACTGTTGATAGGGAAACTATAGGTTTCTTCTTGGAAGCCCATGAGATAGCTCCCGAACACAAAGGAAACACATAACTTGATGTGCTCTTCCTATCATCCAAACTTCCTACCCAAGCACTATCCGTGTATCCAACCAACTCAAACTCTTTTGTTGTTGTGTATAAAATGTCATATCCTTTGGTGCCATTCACATACCTTAGGATCCTTTAACCCGTTTGTCAATGGGTGTCTCTTGGAGTCTCAGTAAATCTAGAAATAAGGCTCACTCCATGCATTATATCAGGCCTAGTTGTAGTCAAATACATCAAACTTCCAACCAAATTTTAAACATGATCAGATCCACATTGCTGCTACAATCTTTCTTGCTCAACCTTAGACCTACAACTGTTGGTGTTGACGCAATCTTTCTTTCAAGCATCCTAAATCTCTTCATTTCATTTGCATATTTTCTTGAGAGATAAATATACCATCATGCATTTGTTTTACTTCTATGCCTATAAAATATCTCAAGAGACCTAAGTCTGTCATTTCAAACTCTCTTTTCATGGCATCTTTAAAATCAACAATGAGGAAATCATCATCCCTAGTAAAAACTAGATCATCTACATACAAGACAAAAATCAAAATATTACCATTTGCTACCTTGATGTAAAGAGTGGGCTCACCATCACTTTTTCCAAAGCCATTTCTCATCAAACATGAGTCAATCCTATTGTACCATGTCTGTGGAGCTTGCTTCAGCCCATAAAGAGCTTTTAGGAGCTTATACACCTTGTTTTCTTCACTCAGAACTTCATATCCAAGTGGCTGCTCCACATAAACTTCCTCTTTCAACAATCCATTAAGGAAGGTAGACTTCACATCTAATTGAAACACCTTCCATTTGTGTTGGGCTGCAATTTCTATGACTGCCCTCACAGTCTCCATCCTTGTAACAGGGGCATACATCTCATCATAATCTCTCCCAAACTGTTATTTGTAACCCTTAACCACCAAATATGTTGTATGCCTCTCTATTCTTCCTTCGGTATTGCACTTGGTCTTGTAGACCCATTTCACCCAAATAACTTGCTTGTTGGGAGGAAAATCAATTAGTTCCCATGTGTTGTTCATTTATATTGCATCTATCTCCTCATCCATGTCCTTACACCATTTCTCTTCTTTCTCAACATCCTCAAAATAAATCGGATGACTATGAGAAAACAATGCAAAATTCATGTTCTCATCAAATTCTTCATCATACCTTTTATCTTGGTAGATCTCCTTTAAACTCTTGGTCTTCTTTAGCATTAGGGAGGTGAGAGTGGAGTCTGATCTTTCACTACTGCTACTGAATAGGCAAGTTCAAGAGCTCTTGAGAGCTCTCGGGAGCTGATCTTCTGGCTACTTTCCTTTTTGTCTGCTCAGTTCAGGAGCTTTCAGAAGCTGTTGGGATCTCTCTATGGCCAAGGCTCTGGCTAACTATGACTGTCTTCCTTACTGTCTTCCAGCTTTAGGAGCTGTCATGACCTATCGAGAGCTCTCTTTGACTAAGTTCTATGACAGTATGTTTAACTGCCTATTTTCTTTAGGAGCTCTCAGGAGCTAACCATTTCTACTGCTGCAGGATCTTACTGATCTTCCTATTCATCTTCTTCATCATCTTGAAATTTTGGGAGCTTTCGGGAGCTATCAAGATTTTTCATGCCATCCCATGACTCATCTTCTAAGAACTTCACATCTTGACTAATGGCAATTTTCTTGGTGAATGGGTTATACAACCTGTAAGCTTTGGACTCTTCACTGTAGCCCATGAAAATGCACTTCTCACCCTTGTCATCTAATTTTCTCTTCTTTTCTTTTGGCACAAGTGTGTATACCTTACACCTAAACACTCTTAAGTGCTCAAGCGTCCACTTGTGTTTTGTCTATGCCTCTTGTGGAATTTTGTCACAGACCGCCTTTGTTGGACTTCTATTTATCAAATAAATAGTTGTTGCTATAACCTCTCCCCAATATTCAGTTGAGAGTCCCTTTACTTTCATCATGCTCCTTGCCATCTCCACGATGGTCCCATTCTTTCTCTCAACCAATCCATTTTGTTGTGGAGTATAACTAGCTATTAGCTCCTTCTTGATTCCATTTTGCGTACAAAAATTTACAAAATGGTTGGAGGTATACTCTCCTCCTCAATTTGACCTTAGGACCTTGATCACATGTCCACTCCCCTTTTTAGCTTGGGCCTTAAACCGCAAAAACTTATCAAATACTTTAGACTGATTCTACAAAAAATAGACCCATGTCTTACAACTGAAATCATCAATTAAGGTCATAAAAAATTGGTTTTTACCAATAGATATTATTTGCATAGGGCCTACCAAATCTGTTTGCACCAGCTCTAATGGTGCTCTTTCCCTTGTAGAGTTGTCCGATTGAAAGGGTTTCTTATTTTTCTTGCCCAAAATGAAATCCTCACACCTAACATTAGGCTCTACTATTCTTGGCAAATAATCAACCATATTGTTCTCGGATAAAAGACTCAAACCAGCAAAGCCTAACTATCCATACCTAAGATGCCATAGCTTGGAGGGGTCTTGAATGGTGCTCCTAAGGACTATTGAATGTACTGTTGTACATTTTCCATTCATGAGAGGTGCAACAGTAGATTGAGATGAGAAAACCGTCTCAATATTCAAAGGAAATATATGGTTCTTTATCATTTGAACTACTGCAAACACATTCATCCTCTCAATCTTGTCATAAATGATGCATTGACCCTTTTCCATCAGCACTTTGTATCCATTTTGGATCAACTATCCAACACTCACGAGGTTATGCTTTAACCCAAGTGCAAAAAATACATTCTGGACCTCCTTATATTTTCACCTTGCTTGGTGTGGATCATGATAGATCCTTTTCCCTTGACTGGAACTACTCGATTGTTCCCCATTCTTATCTCTGATTTTATATTCTTATCAATGAAATAAAACAAAATTTCATTACCACTCATGTGGTTGCTGCCACCACTATCCAAATACCAGACTTCAGGGTTGTCTTCTTCACCAATGTTGCACATGATGAAGGCTATGGATTGATTTCCTTCAACCACATTTGCATTTTATCTTGGCTGATTATTGTGCTTTTTCCAGCACTCACTCACATAATGAATAAATTTATGATAGTAGTAGCACTCAATGTTGCTCTTGTTATTTATCTGATTCAAACTATTGTTCTTCATGCCTCTTCGAGATCTAGTCTAAGAGCTACTCACTCCCTCTTGGTTTCTTGCTCATCCCAAGCTTTCTCCTCTAGCATTTCCTTGTCCGAATTTTCCACGACATCTCCGAGAGCTATTTCTACCTTTCTCCCTTCCTCTTGCATTTGACTGAGCTTTCAAAGATTGCTCTTGGAAACAAGTAGAAAAACTATTTAGGAATTTATCATGGGTTTGAAGAGAACCCATCAACTCATCCACTGTCAAAGTAGAGAGGTCCTTTGCCTCTTCAATAGCAATGACGATTGCATCATACCTTGTGGGTAAACATCTGAGAATTTTCTCCATAATCCTCTACTCCTCCATGGTTTCTCCATTTGTTCTCAACTGATTTATCAAACCCAGGAACCTTGTGTGAAACTCTAAGATGGGATCACTATCCTTCATTTCAATAGTCTCAAAATTTCTTTGAAGTATCTAGAGCTTCACCAATCTAACTTTATCATTCTATTTATAACTAGTTTGGAGGATTTTCCAAGCTTCCTTTACATACTCAACTACTGCTATTCTAGGAAAAATGGCCTCCATCAAGGCTACTTCTATGAAACTCAATGCCTTAGCATCTTTCTTCCTTTTCTCCTTCAACTGGGTCTTCTGGTTATTTGTGAGAGTTGTAAATGTAGCTGGGTCAGTAACATCCATGAACCCATTTATCCAAAAATCCCACAAATCAATGACGACCATAATGGTCTTCACCTTCTTTTCCCATACATCATAGTTTTGTCCATTAAAAGATGGTGGTTGCTGCCAACTCTTCCCTTCATCTCCAACCATGTCTCCTACAGAAAAATTCAATACCTAGAAGAAAAAAAATTCCCTAACTCACAAAGAAATGGGGCCTATGGCTCTGATACCATGTTAGTAATTCTGATAAAATGAAATACACAAAGTTGCTACTTTGTTTCCCAACAAACTGGGAATACACAAACTCAAAATGCAGAAGCACAAGGAGACATGCACCTTTCTTCTTCTATTCAAATAATTGGAAATGAGATTACAAAAAAAACATAAACTTAAAATAACTCAGAAAATAAACTCTAACTATAGATTATAAATTTCTAGGAGCCTTCAGGAGCTACTCAACCAGATTGAAAAACTTCAATAGCTACACAGAGCTCTTTCAGGAGCAATCACTGCTCACTTACAAACAAAATACAATTGTTGTTGTTCAGGAGCTTCCAGGAGATCACACTTAAAAAATTATTCACACACAGACTTCTGCTGCAAAAACTTCTTTCAACTGACTGAAACTTGCTGCCTTCATTCCTTTTGTCTTCTACAACATTCCCTCTTCAAAATTCAAAATTACCTACCACCATAAATTGAAAATTCAAAATAAGCTACCACATTTAATTTTGCAGCTGTCAGGGGCTACAGGGATGATCCCCAAAACAGAAAGGACTCCTAACGAGTAGGTAAATAGCTGGGGGTTCTGACGAATGAGCAAGAGGCTCAGTAAAATAATAAATCTCAACAGTTTTGGTGTTAGTAGTTTCAAAGATGAAGTTTTGGTCGAGGTTCCCTTTGTGGGCAAGCTCGCTTGGGTGCCTGTTGAGATGGGTCATAGAAAGCGGGGTGGCTGAAGAGTACAATTACTCCACCCACCTGGTTTTGGTGGGCCATGGAATTATTATGATGTTTTCTAGTAGCAAATGTTGAGTGCTCTTGCTTTACCTGCTATGATTGTCTTTGAAATATGTTCTTGGTGCTCGCTTATTGTGCTTTTTTTGTGTCGTTTGTTTGTTAGCCTCTAGTTTGAGGTGTAAAGTTTAATATGTTTAATGGTGATGGACTATATTTTTGTTGTGATGTCTCTGAATCTATGGGAAAATTTGATGGGGAAATTATCATTTTTTATTTTAAGTTTTTTAAAAGTTTGCACAATGTTTTTGAGATCTACTATGAATTTTTGGTCTAATTGTTTAGCATAGCCTTCGCTTGTTAAGAGTAGCAGAGTTATTATTATACATAGTTTATTTAAAAAATACTAGCTCAATAATCAAATTATTAATAATTACTTATAAACATGTTTATTATAAGAAAAATATGATCCTATATAATATAATAGTCTCTATGTTTGCAATATAAGTATGGTTCTTTTTATTTTTCAGATTGATTTGGAGTTGAATGAGTAGTAATTTGATTTTTTATTTTTTTATGCTTATCTAAGATTATTTTTAATTGATGAGATATATATTTAATCTAAAAAATATGTGAATGTAAGGTTCTAGAATTACAAATATGCAATGAAAATTATAAGTAAAAAATATTGGTGAATATTTGGTTTTCTATAAAAGAAATAAGATAACATGTTTAATTGAGATCAACAACCACATTCTACAAATCCATTACAATTAAATCTTCTTTCCAATTCTAACAATGAAAGAAGATCCATGATTATGGAAATGTACATGCAGTGGAAAAATTATGTCAATTGATTGAGATATGGCATGCTACCAGTGAATATTTGAGATGAGAAATGAATCCGAATTTTAGGATGACTGATCCTCTTAATCTAGTACATATGATGTCCTTTTCAGGAGCTAGAGGAAGTACATCTCAAGTTCACCAATTAGTAGGTATGAGAGGATTAATGTCAGATCCTCAAGGAAAAATTGTGGATCTACCCATTCAAGGGAATTTCCGTGAAGGACTTTCTTTAACGGAATATATTATTTCATGCTATGGTGCTCATAAAGGAGTTGTGGATACTTCTATATGAACAACAGATTTTGGATACCTCACATGTAGAATTGTTGAAGTTGTACAACACCTCGTTGTACATAAAGTAGATTGTTGTACTATCTAGGGTCTTTTTGTAAATCTCACTCAAGATTGAGAAACAATAAAAAATAAATTTGTTCTACAAACACTAATTGGTCATGTATTAGAAGACGATGTGTATATAAACGGGATATGTATTGCCACACACAATCAAGATATTGGGATTAAACTTGCCAATCAATTATATTATTTCCAAATACAATCAATATATATATGAACCCCTTTTACTTGCAAAAGTATATCTTGTATTTGTCAATTATGTTATGGTCGGAATACTACTCATAGTAACTTAATCAAATTAGGAGAAGCAGTCGACATTATTGCAGGCCAATCAATTGGAGAACTGGGAACTCAATTAACATTAAGGAATTTTCATACTGGTGGGGTATTTATAGGTGATATTGTAGAACATGTACAAGCCCTGTTCACCGAAAAAATTGAATTCAATCAAAATTTGGTTTATCCTACCCGTACTCGTCATGGGCATCCTACCTATATATGTCATAATAGTTTAGATGTGACTATCGATAATGTAAGAAATATAAATAAGAGCTCCATTGCAAAGGGTAAACCTAATCAACCATTTGAAAGCTATGGAAATGATGGAACCTATGACTGCATAAGATCATATAAAAATCTTAGTCATTCATTGGAAAGGATGGTGAAATAAACCAATAAAGAATTAATTTCATTGAAGTCCATAAGTCGACCCCAAATATTGAAAGAGTAAATATTCACCTGTAAGATACTTATTGAGCAGTACCAATATATAATAAAAGAGGTATTTGTATCCTCATATTATATGTATATGATATGTGTAATGAGTAAATACAGATTTATTCCTATATAACAGAGGATATCAATATTTATTATCAAATTCGGCCATAGATTCTTCACAAGGAGCCGGATGAGAAGAAAATTTCATAATCGGTTCTGAAATAGAGATGGGATTCAAATAGTATTAGACAACCATCGACTAGAACCCAAAAGGAACAAAATTTCATCATAGGGGAAGAATCAAGGGAGTATCTCCTTGGGGAATCACATTTGTTTTGGTAGATTTTATCTTTAGGCATTGGAACCTTTTTGGATCACATCTGGGTAGATAGAAGTAGGATGATGAGCAATTACTCGTTATGCCCGTCACGGCGCAAAAATATGGATACGTATATTTCTCGAAAAACCTATTAGAACGAGACCTGCAGAAATACGTATGGGTTCGGGGAAAGCCAAGGGATCTCCAGAATATTGGGTATCCGTTGTCAAACCAGGTCAAATACTTTATGAAATAAGTGGAGTATCAGAGACTATAGCTAGAGAAGCTTTTCAAATCATTGCATACAAAATGCCTATACATACTAAATTTATTACTAGTTCGCGTAAATAATGCCGAACCAAAGAGATATTTCTGGTAGAAAAAGATTATTTAATTGATAAGAAATACTTTTTTTCTACCGAGGTAACAATTCTTTTGGAGGAAAAATGATTTAGTCCCAAACTTACTTGAATGTAGCAGACAACAGTGGAGCCCGAAAATTAATGTGTATTCGAGTGCTAGGAGTAGGTAATCGTAACACCGCTAATATCGGCGATATTATCATCGCTATAATTAAAGAAGCAGCGCCTAATATGCCTCTGCAAGAATTAGAAGTAGTTAGAGCCGTAGTTATACGTACGTGTAAAGAACTTAAACATAGTGATGGAATAATAATACGATCTGATGACAATGCAGCAGTTGTCATTGATCAGAAAGGAAATCCAAGAGGAACTCGAGTTTTTGGTTCAGTTACTGAGGAATTAAGAGAATTGAATTTCACCAAAATAATCTCATTGGCTCTTGAAGTATTATAATTATACACTATGTAAAAGTAATGTCAGGCATATTCCTAAAAAAAGAGAAACATGTCTTTATATTGAGCTTGTAAATTCCTAAGAATTAGTTCGTCATGGGTAACGATACTATTGCTAATCTAATGACTTATATAAGAAATGCTGACATGGTAAAAAAAAAATAGTTCGAGTAATAGCTACTACTATTACGAGAACATCACAAGGATTCTTCTACGAGAAGTTTTTATAGAAGATGTTAGGGAACATCGAGAAGGTAAAAAATCTTTTTTTGTTTTAACTTCAAAATCTAGGGGAAGGATGCAAAAGAGATATATAAGCGCTTCAAAGCGCATTAGCAAACCTGGTTTGAGAATCTATTCTAATGCTCGAGAGATTCCTAAAGTTTTAGGTGGAATTGGGATTGCAATCCTTTCTACTTCACAAGGAATAATGACTAATTGAAAAGCTCGACAAAAAAAATAGGAGGGGAATTATTATGTATTTTATGGTAACTCCAAAAAAAGAAGCAAATAGCTGAAGACCACACAAACATAGGGGCAAATACCTATAAAATTTCTTTAATACTTTTTTCTCAACATCCTCAGCATATATAGCCAAAAACAACTAAAAAAATGGAATTTCACTTTCTTCATTTGATTGGAACAAAAAGATGCTCACATTATTTCTCATGTTGGAAAACACATTATCCCATGTTAGTTATTTCCTTATGTTAGTTTTTTTTTGTCTAGTGAGGTAGCATGGGAGGGATAAAGGGAGAGAGAGGAAATGAGAGAGCCATGGAGAGGTAGGTAGAGAGAGGTAAGGTTGAAGAAATATAGGGAGAGGTAGGTATAGAGAGTGATGGGAGATAGGGAAAGTAGAGAGGGAAGGGGAGAGAGGTAGATAGAGGGAGGAAGTTGGGAAGAAGGGGGAGATAGGTAGAAAGAGAGGTGGGGTGGGATGGATTTAGGGAAAGGCAGGTTGAGAGGGAGAGGGTGAGTGCAAATAGAGAGAGGGAGGGAGGGATAGAGAGGGAAAGAGGGAGGGAGAGAGGTGTAGGTAGAGAGAGGTATAGTGCAAGGAATAAAGAGAGATGTAGGTAAATCTAGATACAAAGGTAGGTTGAGAGAGGTATAAAGAGAGAGATCTAGTTTGTGTGAGAGAGAGAGGAAGGAGGGAGAGTTAGAGAGGGGTAGTAGAGAGAGTGGTTCTTATTGAATACAACCCATGTATATATTATAATTGTTACTAAATGGTTTTTCATCATGTTTATATGAAATTTTCTTAATAATTTTTTGTAGGATTAAAATTCTAATTCTACCCTATTGGTTGTAGCATATAAAATTCATGTGCTTGGTTAATAAAGGAAAGCAATTTAAAAAAATTCAAATCATGATTTCACCCACCCAACCCATCAAAAATACTTTGATGGATTGGCGACATGACATTTCTATATCAACCAAGGCTATTATCATTGTGTATAATCAAGAAGGATTATTTATGTTGTTGGATGTTGTGGTTATGTTTCTGATATGTGGTTGTCATTGATGTCAACACTATTAGCATTGGTGTTTCTGGAGGCTGCATATGTCGAGGAGATTGAGAAAATTGTAAAAAATATAGTGCAGGCAACCCGTGAAGCTGAGAAGGTTAGAATGGTCCAGAAAGAGCTTTAAGTTGCTAATTTGAAGATGCACTTCAAAGGGTTTGTTTCTGAACCTTTCTAGTATGTTGTCCGAAAGTTTCAGAGGTTCGCATCAAGATTTGTGGAAGTTATGAAGATTTGTGTGCCTAAAGTTATTCAGTTTATGTAGATGGTGTTCTTGGATGAAGCAGATAAAATCCTGGTAATTTCATATGTTGCGCATGTACCTATGATGTTCATGGATGAGTCTAGATCATGCTCTATCCTTACTATACATTTGCATTGATTGGAGTGTTCGTGATCAGATATTTTTCCAATGTGTGTTCGAGTTTTCATGTTATTGGCCAACATGATGGTGATTAGAGTGTTGTGAATCCATAAGGATTAATATTTTATTGTTTGGCATGTTTGAAGGTGTTTGTTTGGGTTCTCACTATGTTGTGACTGACTTGTGTTGGTGTGCATTGAAATTTATTCATGTATTCAGGCCGATAGTACTAAATTTAAGGCTGACTCAATTGTTGATTTAAATCCATGTAGAGGATATATATATGAGATTGTTTTCCTCATTTAGAGGCAGTGCTAAATGTGTACAAGTGATGTACATGTGTGAATAAAGGTCAGATCATTCAAGAGAAGGGTAGAGTGTGGAAGAGATTGAGCAGAGTGTGTAGAAGTTTTTGTGTACCTAACTGGAACTGTAATTAGGCTTTTGTAGAAGCTAATTTCTCAGTTCAACTTCATCAAATGGATTTAATCTGATTACTGTATGTAAGGAAATGAGCCTTCCTTCTTAGCAGTGTGATCTAGGCAGTGCGCTTGAATGCAAGTGCATTCCTTTTTATTCTTCATTATACTTCTAACAGGGTATAATCTTGTGGACTAACATCCACCGTGGTTTTTCCCCTAATAGGGTTTCCACATATAAAATCTTGGTGTTCATGTGTCTTTGATGTGTTTTTTATTTAATGCTTGCACTGTCAATTATCAGATCTAAGATTTTAGCTTGATTAATTTTGTATAAGTTTGATTTTGGTAGCGATTGATTCACCCCCCCTCTCTTAGTTGTCTATCCTTGTTTTTCCAACATATGCCTCTTAATTGCGGGGGTGTTATCATTTCCAATAAAGGATGCAATGGAAGGAACGAATTATCTCCTTGTGATCAATTGGAATTACTTAAAATCATAACCAACTAGTTTGAATTGTCACCATTCCAAATGCAAAGAACTAACATTACCCTCACTCTTGAAGAATTCAAACTATTGATGATCACAATTTCAAATGAGAAAGGTCTAAAGGTGAACTACTTGCTTCTATGCAAGGATAATCTAACTAGTTAAGACATAATGGGATGTCCTAAAATAGAACTAAGTCGAGTAAGTGTGACTCTTTGCGATAGAATGCCGAGTTTTGGAGCCTCTTTGAATGCGCAGGATTCACCACATACTTTAAAGCTATGCACAGTTATAGCAAAGAACTCAATTAAAAATTTGTGAATTTTTGGAGGGATGGAGAGGTAAAAATGGGAGGGCTTCGTTTCACTATAGATGCAAAAATTATAGCTCAATCCATTAGTCTTAAATATGGAGGAAATAAAATTGCTGAAATAAGCATGGGGAACTACAAGACCTACATCAAAAAGCTTTTTGAGGCCAAGGAAAAATCTCTAAGTTTTTAGAATGGCTATTCAAGGTTGAAAATCCTAGCTCCATACCATAATGTAGGTTTTTTTGTGATGAAATATTTCACTCTTGAGGGTTGATTTCAACCCGTTCATGGGTACCATTTTCCAATCTTGAATCACGTTCACCATCTTGAGAAAATCAATATGCCCTTCTTTCTCCTTTTGTTGTTACAACAAAGTTTGGTTAATGGGGAAAACCAACCTTTGCATCATGGTTTAATTAGGGAAATTTGTAAATATGTTCTTGCCACCTCCCTACAAAATTATTTAATCCATAACCTACTTGAGAACCCTCATTCCCCAAAAAGGTTTGTCAAAATCAGGCTTCTTAAAAGTTGACTCCTTTCTTTAGACAAAAATCATAAGACTCTCAAGGACCCCTCTTGGTTGGACCTCCTAAACATTACCCTGAAAAATGAAACATTGCCCCCTTTCTTCAGGTATCATAAAGAAAAGGAAGGTGGTGATAAAATATCCATGCCTTGAAACTCCTACCATTACAATCTCTAATGATAAATATTTTAACCCTAAAAGTGGTCTCAGGTCAACCCACCTTTCTTTAGCTGCTTACAAAGGGCGGGAGATAAGTAAGAAAATAAAAAAATCTATTGGAAGGGGGAGTGCAACCCCTCTTGAGCCTGAGGATATGAAAGGGAAAAATGTGGTGGGGGAGGAGAAATAAGTCTCCTATGAGGAGGAATATATCCTCGATAGCCTTGGGGAAATGAAATTCTCTGAGGATGAGGATGCTTTAGAGTCTGATGAGATTGAGGACACCATCCATGAAGCGAAAGAAGACAATAATCAATAGGATGAGGAGCAAGGAGCTGAAGTAGGGATAAACCTTGGTAAAGTAGAGGAGAAGGAAACCATAAATGATAGATTAATTTATTTGGAAGCCATTGACATCATTACCAATACCCCTCCTAACTCTAAGAGTTTGAAAGAGAAAGAGACTAAAACAAAAATGACAAAAAATGATATTCTTGCAAAGAGGGTGGAGAAAATTGAAAGAATGATGGAAAAAGATGACAAATCTAATAGGTTCCATAAAATTGAGGAGACCATAAAGAACATGTATATAGTTATGGAAAGAGTTATGAAAAGAGTTGTAATGGGCACCATATTAGGACAGGGAAAGATTAAAAAAGCAACAAAGGAAAAAAGGAAGAAGGGACGAAGTTGATCGGTTCGGGATGATGGAGTTGAAGGACAGTCTGGAAGAAACATTGGAAGATCTTAAGAAGACCTCGAGTCTCATAGAAGAATCCTAATTTTATGTCTTTCATTTGGTCCTAGTTTCTAGTTTAGGATGAATCTTTGGTCAATTGGTTTTTTTTGGTTTCCTTAATGTTTTGTTTAAGATTGGTATTGGATTTTTAAGCCTGAAATTTTACTATATACTATTAATCTCTAATATTATGGTTATGTGTTATCTAGGAACTTATGATACATTTTTCCTATCTTTTGATAGTCTATGGGTTAACGATATTATGGTTTGGTTAATATTATACCAATACTTGGATAAGGTTATTGGTGATGAACCCATGATGCTTGGTTGATGTTTGTTCTCTATTGCTTGGGATGAGGAGATAGTTTTTTTCATTTTGTTGTCTCCTCTATGTTTTTGTTCTTGTCTGGGTTCTATTTACTTTGGATAGTTTTACTATTTTTTGTACAGGATCATGGACCTTACCTTGCTTATTTAATTAAAAAAATATTTGTGGTAATTTATCAAAACAAAAAGATCTAACTATATCTCCAATATTTGAAATTTACATAAAGTTATAAGTTTATCCCATGAGTTTGGATGGAGTGGTAGGGATATTCATATATTTCTTTGGAAAAAAATTAAAATTAATTGAATTAAAAAATTGAAAATATATCTCATATTTGACAACCTAGGGAGCACATGTATATAGGTAAGATATTAGGACCAATGAGAGAATTAGCTGGGTGGAGACAACCTCCCTCCATCTCTCCACCTACCCTTCCCTCCCTCCCTAACTCTCTCTATAACTCTCTCTTACCCTACCTATATCTATCTCCATCCTTCCCTCTTTCTCTCTCTCCTTCTCTCCCTCCCACCCTACCACTCCCTATCTCCCTCCTTCCCTCTTTCTCTCCCTCTATCCCTCCCACACTACAACTCCCTATCTCTCTCCCTCTCTCCCTCCCACCATACCATTTCTTGTCTTCCTCCTTCCATCTCTCTCTCTCTCTCTATTATGATCTAGTGATAACTACTTTTAAAATCTATCTCTCCCTCCCTCACCCATTGAGTAGTACCTTATTTTATTTCTACAATTGTGAAATTTTATATGGACTTGGATATTATAAGCCATATAGGCATACAACAAATTATATGTCGATAAAAGTATAACATATATACAATAAAGTCATATAAGCTTACGAAAAATCCATATGGACATATAATTTCACATGAGGCAATTTTCCTCTTTCTAGTTAGTCTTAATTTTAAATCTCGCATCTCCCTTGGAGTAGTCAAAAATTTAAATAGAAGCCTCAAAACAAGAGTCTGCAAATAGAAGACTTTAGCCTTCATTATCACCAATACATTTTCTAGTAGGTGTGTGCTACAATTTTTCTATTAAAAATCATCCAACTATACCAAGATTATGTTGGTATAAAGAGAAATCCGCATTCCATTAGTAGTATTCAATCAAGCATCTGAGAGACCATATCAAATAGAGAAAGGGTACATTCATTTTTAAATCTATCTAAAGAGGAAGGTTATTTAAAGTAAAAGTTACTTTATATTTTCTTTATCTTTATGTTTATTTCCTTAAATGAATGAATATATTTTTATGGTAGTGATTCCCAAAATGAAGTGGGCATTTTTTTTGTTCCAATCAGATGAAGAAAGTGAAATGTCATGTTTACGATACCAAATATTTTTTCTAAAATTTGAAGGTGGACTTGATTACATTCTTGGTGTGTATGAAACAAAAAAAATTCATAAGGAAATAACTAATAGTGGACAGTGCGTTTTCCAACATTGTAAATAATATGAGCATTTTTTGTTCCAATCATATGATGAAAGTGAAATTCCATTTATACTATGCCAAAGAGTTGTTCTAAAATTTTAAGGTGGACTTCACTACATATTTGGTGCATACCAAAAAAAAATATAAGGAAATAATTGACAGGGGGTAGTGTGTTTTCCAACACTACAAATAATGTGACTAACTAATAAAATTGACCTGAGGAGCGACTAACCAATTAGGTTTTTATGTGTAGAGAGTTTTACAAAACTATGTGGGTTGCAGGTTTCATGACACCTAGTGTTTTCCAACTTGTAATTATTGTAATGAAAACCTTCTTCTTATTTAGAGAGTACAAATGTAATGAAAGAGACATTCAAAATTTACCACAACTATTACTTAGAGTAAAAATATATTTTTAGAGAAAGAATATCTTTAGTCAATACATTATCTAACTCATTGACTTTGGTTTTCTTCTTATCAAGTGTTTTTAGAGTAGATTCCTTTTTCATTTCATACATTCTAGTACCTGTTGCTCTAGTTATTTATTGCAATTTTCCCATTGCACATACTACACATGCACCTTACTCAACTTCCCAAGAGCAGGAAGAATATCTTAAGTCAATACACTATCTATATTATTCACTTTGGTCTACCTCTTTTCAAGTGTTTTTAGAGTAGAATTATAGAGGGATATGGGGATGGAGAGGTCTAACAAGGTAGCATGGGGGGAATAAAGGGAGAGAAAGGAAATGAGAGAGACATGGAGAGGTAGGTAGAGAAAGGTAAGGTTGAAGGAATAAAGGGAGAGGTAGGTAGAGAGAGTGATGGGAGATAGGGAAAGTAGAGAGGGAAGGAGCTCAAAGAGAATTATATAGAAGGGGGTTGTTGGGAAGAAGGGATAGGTAGGTAGAAAGAGAGAATGCAAAGATTTTCTATAATAAGATCTTTACAAGAATTCTCTACCTTTTCAGATAAGAATTTCATGTCACCATCCAACTAATTCTCTTTTTTTGCACTTAGATCTGATTTTTCCTTTTCCTTATTGAAATGTGGGGAAAATAGGTGTGAGTTCACTTATTCTCCCTTAGGCCATTCAATATTTTCCTAGGAGTCCAAATTGGATTGACTAACAACCTCGCAAGGTGATTCAATTCTCAATAAGGATGACCTAGGAGGGGGTTCTCTAAGATTTTAGGGGAACACTACCAAGCAAATTATTGGAAAAGACAAATGAACATTACACTCACAAAACCTAGTCATGCAAGCTAAATGAGAGATGCAAATGATGAAATTAAACTACACGAAGTTATGATGTATGTACACGGGAAGTCTAGAGATGTAACAAGGATTTTAGAAATGCAAAGAAGTTGTCAAAATATGCTATGGAGGATAAAGATGACCTTACTATTGTCTTAGTCCCATTGTTGGTTTTCAGGGAAGATGCAGAATCTTCGGATGCTGGAACCAGATCTAAAAGAATTTCTGAAAAATATGTTCGGGAGGAAAGATTCCATAGGTGGTGAATTAGTCCCATCTGGAATTTTTGAAATCTTTGAATGTGGTCCTGAGGTCTGAGGTCTACACTTCCTTCTTCTTCAATATTAAGTTCTGAAACTTCCAAATCTGGCCTATAGGTGAGTTTCTGTGAAGATGACAACTTTGTAATACAAATTTTCAACTTTTCCACTTTGCACTCCAAATGATCTTCAAGTCTTCAACCTAAATCTGAAATCAAAAACATGTAAGAGGGGAAAAAATTGTTGATTGTTCTAAGTGAATGGGGGTTTTCCTTGGCCAAACCCCTTGTTGGTAATTAAACCTTGAAATGAAATAGAATAATGAAGGGAAATGATGAATGAACAAAATTCAATGCTACAACTCACCAAACCCTTGTTGTAAAGTCTACAAACTTGTGTGAAATGGCTAGCTTGAATTTAGATCTTGAGTCCAATGAATGCTTGATAGATCTTGACTTAAATTGCTTGCTTGAATCAAAACCCTACACCACAAATGTTAGCTCAAAAACACACATGGTGCAACAATCTCCTTGATATGATGTTTGAATCTTGATGATGGCTCCAAATGCTTGATGAATTTCTCTTGAATGCTCTTTTTAACTCCAATTGTGCTATTAGGATGCTCTCACACAAGACTTGGATTTCTTAGATATCTATATTTGTAAATGAGATAGAGGAACCTTATATTTATACATATCTATGCTTAATATCACAAAATTACATCACACCAAGTTGACATATGAATTCATTAAATAAAGGAGGCTAAATCCTGCTAAGATTTAAAATTCAATCCTGAAAATACCTTAAGGGGGACTAAGATGCCCTAGGTGGCATCTTAGTCCCAAGGCATGAAACTTGGGGCACAAACACCAAAAAAGGTCCCAATTAAGATGCCTCAAAAGCAGGTTCCAAAGCCTTTGGGGGACAAAGACACCCTAAGTGGTGTTTTAGCTTCGACCCAAAAATCAAGGACACTTAGACGAAAACATCAAATTATCATTTATGCATTGGATAATGTCAGGATTAGCCAAAAAAAGATATAATTCATAAGGCTTGTAGATGCAAAATAGGACCAATTAAGACATGAATAGGGATAAATAAAGCAAGTCAGACCCAAACAAGTGTGAAAATGCAAGCGTATGCATTTTACTATACTACATTAAGCCCCCACTTTAGTGAGAGGATGAACTTTCTTTAAACTCACACTATAGTAGCCAATGACGTAATCAACATGGGTTCAAATGTACAAGTGTTAGTGAGATAGAATGGCAATAATCAAGAGGGTGCCAAGCCCCTAGGACCAAGATCCTATGGAAAACCAATATAGGCACAAAGGAAAACACTTGTGGATGATATATGAAGCCATAATTAGATCACAAACATACACCATCAAAGAAAAGAATAAAATAAAAGGAAAAATGCAATGGATCAAGCTTCTACTGGCTATCCAATGTGGTGGACTGGGTCTAGGCTGAAGGTTTACAAGTGGAATGTGTTGTCCACTATGCAAATATAATGCATGCTCACGAGGGCTAGTGAAGCTAGTTGTTCACTAGGTGTGCCCCAGAAAGTCCATATCAACGTCATACCCCCATGACTATGATAAGAACAAAAAGGAATGTTCACATGGGATAGTGAAGCTAGTTGTCTACTAGGTGAGCCCCAAGAAGTCCATATTAAATCTATACCTCCATGAATTTAATAAGGATGAAAATGCATGCTCACATGAGCTAGTGAAGCTATTTTTCCACTAGGTGAGCCCCAGAAAGTCCATATTAAAGCCATACCTCCATGACTTTAATAAGGATGAATATACATGCTCACATGGGCTAGTGAAGCTAGTTGTCCACTAGGTGATCCCTAAGAAGTCCATATTACATCCATACCTCCATGACTATAATAAGGACAAAAATGCAATAGGAAAGATGGATGTTTGAAGGGATTTTTCTTAGTTCATGCAAGGTCTTACTCTTAGGGGACATTGTTCCTAATTTCTCCAAGAGAGGACCAATCAAAGGATAAAAGGTTTGAAACTTAGGGAATACATTATGTCACATTACCACTAAGAGGAATGTAGTATGCCACATTACCACTAAGAGGAATGCAATATTCTAAGATAGATCAAGCTCTTGAAGGAAATTACTCCCAATGTCACCACAAAGAGAAAACACATCACAAGAAATAAGAAAATCACATCAAGGAACAAGAAAAATGCAAATCAAATCATACCAAAATAATTCCAATGTATGCCCCCACTTTAAAGAAATTGCAAAACACAATGCTATGAGAAATTAATTTAAAGTATACAAACATGGAAAAGAAAAAGGAAAAGAGGGTTTCCCCCAAGAAACACATAAAGGATCTATGTATTTGGGGTCAATATTTGTCTTTTCTGTAATGATATTAGAGAGATTATAATTTTCATCATTCCCAAATACACATAGGACTAGAAGAATGAAAAAAAGAGAGTGAAAAAAAAGAAATTTTTTTTGGGTCAACACAGAAGAGACATAAGGTGTCTTGACGCCTTGCTTCATCCGTAAAAGGAAAACACAATAAAATAGTGAAATTAAAAAAGGAAACAAGTTTACAACATATATCAAAATTAAGGTACAAATAGAGGAATGCACATAGAGAGGGAAACATCAAACCGAACATCATGGGGGATCACAATATGCACATGCAATCACACAAAGGAAAGAAAGAAGAATAGTAAGGCATAGGCAAGTCAACCTAAAGCAAGTCATTTGCCTCCCAATCTCATTCTGTATAAGAAATATGTAGATGAAAACCCTAAGGGACAACAAAAAATGCCTTATCAGGGCAAGGACATCGACTTCTTTCCCCCATTGAGTGCAAGACAAGAATGAGCCAAGGTGGTTGATGGGAAGGATAATGTGATAGTGAGAATATAATGTCTTACAACTATTACATGACAAGAGATGGAAGGATATGCAATCACTTGATGGTAATCATTGCCATTGAAGTGAAATTTCTACAATACTAACTTGAATGTATGACACTCATCAGTACTATATCCAAGAGTTCAATGGTATGCATAATGTGGGACTTTTGCATCTTTAGGGTAGAGCACTAATCTATTCATGGGTGGTAATGTTATTAGTGCTTTGTTTAGAATAAATTTTAGTTTCCATTCAATTTCAGGTGGTGGACGAGGAGATTGTAACTTATGTAATTTGTCAGGTCATTTTCATTTGCTAGATTCACCAACTTCTCTAGTTGAAGGTTGAGGAGGAGGACCTAGGGTGGTCCTATCATCCTTGTCATTTTTGTGAGTCATTGGTTGTTCTTTAGGAAGAAGGACATTCATAGTAGGGGGAGAATTAAATATCACTGTACGATCACTATTAAGTCTTAGCTATTCTCAAGGAGGTTGTATATTGTGAGGGGGATCTTGATATCCTAACCCTGTTGTGTTTTCATTGGTTGATAGGTGTTCTATGACTTGGTGAATGTTATGTTCACTTGTTGTATCACATC
The DNA here is from genome assembly GCA_007115665.2 of Sequoiadendron giganteum. Classification (NCBI taxonomy): domain Eukaryota; kingdom Viridiplantae; phylum Streptophyta; class Pinopsida; order Cupressales; family Cupressaceae; genus Sequoiadendron; species Sequoiadendron giganteum. The sequence continues at coordinate 311,245,147 of CM021104.1, forward strand.
CTTGTTTACTTAATATTGTGAATCCTTTTCCATATGTTTCTTCGAGATTGATTGGAGTGTTTGTTACTTTGTTGTCATAAAATGATTGAGCATTTACCTATTTAGGGGAACTAGGATCAGTTTTTGCTTTGGTTTCGGGATGTAAGTATCCAAACATCTCAAGAGGTGGTATTATGGGGGGATTTGGTTGTTTCATGGATGGATAAAAGGATGCATTAGCTTCAAGTTGGTAAGACAATCATTTAAGAATGTATTCATGTTGTCATCACTTTCTCTAATGATGTCAACATCATGAGGAGGACATGCATTAGGAGTAGTGTGAGAATGAGTACGCTTGATTTCATTAGGATCATTTTTGAAACAATAGTTTGAAATATCTACCAAAGATTTCAAGGAAATCCACAAATTTACAAAGCACATATCCATGATGCAAGATTGAACAAATGCACTTGAAATGAAAGAAAATGAGATAAAAATATTTCTGCAAATGGAAATAAAAAATTGAAGGCAGCCAACAAAAGCACAAAACAACAATTTCAAGTCCTGAAAATTGCAAAGTCAAAGTCAACAAGGACTAAGATGCCAGGAAGGGAATTTTGGTCCTCTTGATGAGATTTTGAAGTTCCAAGGATTTAAACAAACAACAAACATGAAATAGAGGGCTTTGAGCGAAAAACCCTAAGAGGGACTAAGACATCAGGAAGGGTGTTTTAGTCCTAGAAAAGGTTTTGTTTAGAAAAAAAACAAATTCTGAGTTGTCTACAATGTCTACAGGTTGCCTATTCAGTGAGCTAATGTTGAGAAACAAAAAAATGTGAAAATGAATGCAAGGAAAGGTAACTTGTAACAAGCAATTGAATTCAAGGTTGAATGCAATTTTGTTTTTCAATTTTAAATGCAATAAGAATATTTATAAATAGAATTAAGATGATTGAAATTGTAGTTTTCAGTTGTTTGAATGAAATGAAATAATGAAAGAGAGAAAAAATGCAACCTATATCCACTTTCACTAATGGAAGCATAAGAAACCCTAGATGCAATTTCACTAATACAAAATGCAAGAAACCCTACATGCTTTTTCACTAATGCAAGATACAATGAATGCAATCTAGATCCAAGACTTTTATGGACTCCAAATCAAAGAATCAATGCACAAAAAGGTCAGGTTCACCAAAATTAACCGTGGGGAGAATAGGTGTGAGTTCACTTATTCTCCCTTAGGCCATTCAATATTTTCCTAGGAGTCCCAATTGGATTGACTAACAACCTCGTAAGGTGAGTAAATTATCAATAAGCAGGACCTAGGAGGGGGTTTTCTAATATTTTAGGGGTTCACCACCAAGAAAATGCTTGGAAAAGAAAAATGAACATTCAACTCATAAAACCTAGTCATGGAAGCTACATGAGAGATGCAAATGATGAAATTAAGCTACAGGGAGTTATGATGTATGTATCTGGGAAATATCGAGATGTAACAAGGATTCCAAAAATGAAAACAAGCTATCAAATATGATATGGAGGACAAATACGCCCTTACTATTATCTTAGTCTCGTTGCTTGTTTTTGGGGTGGATGCAAAATTTTTAGATGCTTGAATCAAATCTGATTTTTTTTCTAAAAAATATGTTTGGGAGGACTAAGATGCCCTAGGTGGTGACTTAGTCCCATGTAGAATTTATTAAATCTTTGAATGTTGTCTTGAGTTTCAAGGTCTACACTTCCTTCTTCTTTGATCTCGGGTTCTAAAACTTTTGAATTTGCCTTGTAGGTGAGATTTTGTGAAGATGAAAACTTTGCAATGCAACTTTGCAACTTTGCACTCCAAATGATCTTCAAGTATTCAACCTGAATCTGAAATCACAAACATGCAGGAGGGGAAAAACTTGTTGATTGTTAGTGAATGGGATTTTTCCTTGGTCAAACCCCTTGTTGGTAATTAAACCTTGAAATGAAATAGAATAATGAAGGGAAATGGTGAAGGAACAACATGAAATGCTACAACTTATGAAACCGTTGTTGTAACGTCTACAAACTTGTGTGAAATGGCTAGCTTGAATGTAGATCTTGAATCCAATGGATGCTTGATAGATCTTGACTTGAATTACTTGCTTAAATCAAAACCCTACATCAAAAATGTTAGCTCAGAAACAAGCATGATGCAACAATCTCCTTGATATGATGTTTGAATATTGATGATGGCTCCAAATGCTTGATGAATTGCTCTTGAATGCTCTTATGAACTCCAATTGTTCTATTAGAATGCTCTCACAAAAGACTTGGATTCCTTAGATATATCAATATGGGTAAATGTGAGAAAGGAACCTTGTATTTATACCTATCTATGCTTAATATATTGAAGTTACATCACACCAAGCCGACATATGAATTCATTAAATAAAGGACGCTAAATCCCCTCCAAGATTTGAAATTAAATCTCAAAAAAACCTTAAGGGGGACTAAGATTCCCTAGGTGGTGTCTTAGTCCCAAGGCATGAAACTTGGGGAATAGACACCAAAAAGGGGCCCAATTAAGATGCCTAAAAATCAAGGTCCCAAGGCCTTTGAGGGACAAAGATGCCTTAAGTGGAATTTTAGTTTCGATCCAAAAATCAAGGACACTCAAATGGAAATATCAAATTATAATATGCGTTGGAGAATGTTGGGATTAGATAGAAAAAGATATAATTCATAGGACTTGTAGGTGAAAAATAAGACCAATTAAGACATAAATAGGGATAAATAAAGCAAGGTGGGCCCAAAAAAGTGTCAAAATGGAAGGGTATGCATTTTACGTTTTTCTACACTACATCCACTTTAATGAGAGGATGAACTTTCTTCAAACTCACACTAAAGTAGCCAACCACGCAATCAAGAGGGGTTTAAATGTATGTGTTAGTGAGATAGGATGGCAATAATCAAGAGGGTGGCCAAGCCCCCAAGACCAAGATCCTATGGAAAACCAACATAGGTATAAAGGAACACACTTTCAGATTATATATGAAGCCAAAATTAGATTGCAAACACACACCATAAAAAAAAGAAAAATAAAAACAAAAAAAAGGAAAAATGAAATGGGTCAAGCTTCAATTGACCATCCAACGTGGTGGATTGGGTCTAGATTGAAGGTTTACAAGTGGAACACATTGGACCCACTATGAAAACATAATGCATGCTCACGAGGACTAGTGAAGCTAGTTGTTCACTAGGTGAGACCTAGGAAGTCCATATCAACATCATATCCCCATGACTATGATAAGGACAAAAATGCATGCTCACATGGGCTAGTGAAGTTAGTTGTCCACTAGGTGAACCTTGGGAAGTCCATATTAAAGCCATACCTCCATGAATTTAATAAGGATTAAAATGCATGCTCACATAGGCTAGTGAAGCTAGTTGTCCACTAGGTGAGCCCCAAAAATTCCATGTTAAAGCCATATCTCCATGACTTAAATAAGGACAAAAATACATGCTCACATGAGCTAGTGAAGCTAGTTGTCCACTAGGTGAGCCCTTGGAAGTCCATATTAAAGCCATACCTCCATGAATTTAATAAGGAAAAAAATACAATAGGAAAGAGGGATGTTAGAAGGGATTTTGCTTAGCTCATGCAAGGTCTTACTCTTAGGGGACATTGTTCCTAATATCTCCAAGAGAGGACCAATCAAAGGATAAAATATTTGAAACTTAGGGAATGCAGTATATCACATTACCACTAATAGGAATGTAATATGCTAAGATAGATCAAGTGCTCCCAATGTTTCCACAAAGAGGAAAACACATCATATGAAATAAGAAAATCACATCAAGGAACATGAAAAATGCAAATCAAATCATACCAAAATAGTGCCAACAAGACTAAGACAACAATAAGGGAATCTTTGTCCTCCATAGCATATTTTGAAAAATTCTTTGCATTTTTGGAATCTTTGTTACATCTTGAGACTTCCTAGGTACATACATCATAACTTCCTTTAGCTTAATTTCATCATTCACATCTGTCATTTAGCTTGCATAACTAGATTTTGTGAGTTGAATGTTTGCTTGTCTTTTTAAAGAATTTTCTTGGTGGTTAACCCCAAAAATATTAGAGAACCCCCTCCTAGGTCCTCCTTATTGAGAATTGACTCACCTTGTGAGGTTGTTAGTCAATCCAATTGGGACTCGTAGGAAATTACTAAATATCCTAGAGAAATAGGTGGGCATTCCCCACCTCCATTTTATATGTTCTAAGTTTGTGACATATTCTCATGTCTTCTTCTACTTTAGAGAAATTACTCATAGTAATGGTGTTAGAAACCAAATTAAAGTGGGGGCATACATTGACACTCATGTTTCATTGTGTAGTTTTATTTTTCCTTATGATGCATCCTTTTCTTGGTGGTGTCATTGGGCTTGATTTCCTCTAAGAGTGTGACATTTCTTTGAATTTTCCTCTCTTAGAGACATTAGGCACTGAAACAAGGAAAATAGGGTTCTCTCTAAAGCCTCTAGGGTTTTGGACCTAAAAGGAGAGAGGCTATTTCCAATCTTTCACTTAAGAACAAACCCTTGAGATTCCAATGCAAAGGAGATTGAAATCTAACAAAGGGAGTGTTCTATGGGATGGAAAGATGTAAAATGAGGGGTTCACCACCAAGTTTAGACTTGGAAAGACAATGTAATGAAGGATGAAATGAAAAACCCTAATTTGATGCAATGCTTTAATGAATGACCTAGAAATGCAAGTAAAATGTAACAAAAAGTTGTTAAACTGGAATGTGAACCTCAAAACCTCCAAAGGATTGAAAATTGCTTTGAAATTATGGAAATGTTCAATTTTTGACCAGCTAGGACTCATTTGCCAACCTAGGTGAATCAATCCTAGATTTGGATTTCTATGTTGGAGCTTGTTTCGAGAAAAAGGGTATCAAAATCTACAACTTGATCTGATAGACAACAGTAGTGGGACTCATTTTCCACTCTTAGTGAATCAGTCTAGTTCAGCCTTTTCGAGATTTAAAAACTCTAATCTCAACCTCAACACTTGCCCTTCTCTTCTAGCTTGAGTTTCAGATCCGAACTTGTAAAAATAATTTACAAAATAGAATTTGGCTTGATTTGGTAATGGGGGGTTTTCCTTGGTCAAACCACTAGTTTGGTAATTAAACCTTAAAAAAGATAATGAAATGTGCATGAAAACCCTAGCCTTAAGTGTATCTAAGACTAGGAAATTTGAAACATGATGCAATCCTATTCTAACATGAGAGAATATGATGCAAGAATAGAAATGAAGAGATGAACGATTCACTTGTGATGATCTTCAATCATCCCAAATGAACCCTAGTAATGCTTGTACCTTCCTTAGGCTGAATGTAGAGTGATAATGGAGGATGGAATCACTTAAGAAACAAGTCTTTAGGATTGGCTTGATGGCTAGTTGCATCTCCCCAACCTAGAATCCATCATGATTCACCATAGGCATCCATGATGAACCTTTGATAATGATAGATCTTGATTTAAAGTGAGCTTGAAGATGTACAAAAGCACTTTAATGTTGCTCCAAAGCTTCAGCCTTGCTCTTGAAATTTGAATTCTCTTGTGAGAACTTTTTTGAAGACTCTTGATGCTTGATGCTTGAAAATGCTTTCTCAAAGTTCTTAAAGGATTGATAAAAATGACTTAGAAGCTTGATTTTATAGGAATCAACACCTAACTGACCATTACTTAGATCCCAAACGCTGATATTCACCAAAAAATTAAATTAAATTGATGAATTCCCTCTCAGATTTGAAAAAGTCCCCAAAAGGGACTTGTTTGCCTCCCTTGGCTAATGGGTCCCACCTAAGGAGACTCATTTGCCCAAGGTGGCGAACGAGCCCCACCTTAAGTTTTTGAGTGGTTTTTTGAAATTTTTAGGATTTTGATAGATTTTAAATGATTTTTAAGTGGAATGGACCTTAGAGTTCCAAAATAATGGGTCCTAGGGGCCTATACATGATTCTTTTGAAGGATAATTAATGCAAGGGTGCCAAAATGGGTTCAAATTAAGTGTGACATTGTCTTTTTTCAAGAGCGCATGATTTTTACGCTACATTTAGCCCCCACTTTAGCACCCATATGAATTTATGTGCATATGTAAGCTAAAGGAATCTAAAAAGGATAAACATATGGGTACAATAATGGCATGGGAGAACGAAGCCCCCACTGTAGTTAGCTGCAAAACCATAATGTTAGGAACCACATCCTGCAAAATGAATCTGTTAGTTTTCCAAAAGCAATCCTCTTAGAAAACCTTTATCTAGAGATCATATTTGAGGGTAGATATATGTCCCCCTTGATTCTGCTTGCATTTCAAAGGTGGAATCAAGATAACAGTTTAACCACGTCGAATAGGATAAGTAATATCATAGGGAATTTACAAGTACCATGCCACAATAAATGATTGATGATTTCGGGAGAAGAATTATGATTCCAATGCAACAAATGACGTCAAAAATGAAGCTTTCTAGCACCTATTACGTTGATTTTATTGAAACACACTTTTTAACCCTAATGTAGCAAAAACTCTAATTTCAACTTACATAAGAGTGAAATAGTGAAGTAAATTCTTACTATTTTTTCAATTACCTTTTGTAGCTTGATAATGATTGAAGAATAGTGAAATATTTCGAGCAAACAGGATTATAGGCCTACCAGACTGGATGTGCTACGAGACCAGGTGACATGCGGAAAACTTCATCATGAGGTAAGTCAAATCTTCAACCTTTACTTTATCCTTATGCAATGATTTGATGATTTTTATGTACTTCTAAGTTAATTAAGGCTTTGGAATTTTTTTTGCAAAGTGTCCCCTTTTTTTGTGAAGTGTCCCACATTTTCGCAAAGTGTCTCGTTTCTTTGCAAAGTGTCCAAAAAGGGTTTTAAAGTGTCTAGGGCCTCTAGGAGAGCACACTAGAGAAGATTTAGCACATTTTTGTGATTGTTGATATAAAAATTGAACAGATTAGAGTTCTTATAGGATATATTGTTATATTTTTGTTAGGTACCCACCCATTTGCATCAACATCAAGGAGGCAGACAAATTAGTCTGCTGAGAGATTTATCCCCCACCCTTTCAGTGGAGGACACAAAGTTATTACAGACTGTTGGAGTTTACTAGGAATACCTCATACCCCCATGAGGTACCATGATGCAATGTTGATGGCACTAACAGAGTGCTAGGATGTATATACATGCATGTTTCATCTATCGATCGGTCAGATGATGATCACACTAGAAGACACACATTGCATACTTCGAGTTCCCATCTGGGGTGAGTGAGTACGCTTTTGAGTAGAGTAGACGTTATAGGAGATGCAATATGACACATAGTACTACTTGAATGAACCAGTACATGATGAGAGAGTGAGGGTGTGAATAGACCTGGTGATGCTTCTATATTCATGAGCCCCATTGGTTAGATGAATTATGATGCTAACAGTTGCACTAGTGCTCATCTTGGATGGGTAGGGAGCACACTTGGAAGGAGGACTAATACATCTGATATGAGGGATGGTAGAGCACGAGATAATATATGCCTGTGGGAATTGTATCCTAGCTCATTTGTATTAGAATCTTGGTCGATTTTTTTTCAAGAGGTGGATAGTATGGTACATTGTACACTTCTACAGATTTGGTGCCTTGATCATATCACTTGTACCAGACCTACCAGCTTCCCATGTTTTTCAGCCTTTGGGTATCCTCGAGCCTTTAGTTATCCTCTATGATGGTTTTGGTAGTATGGATTTACACTTTTGGATAGTACGATTTGACCACTTAGAGGAGGATGAGATCCTTTGGAGACCTTATCATCTTGTGCCTCAGTGCCCAAATTAGACTTTGCAGATGAGGAGATTACATCTAGATAGATTTTTGGCTAGCCGAAATTACTATGTAGTACATCCTTTCTACTACAATTGAGTCATGTGTTAGTTTGGGTAGTTAAAGATAGCACCTAGGGCACGACCCTTCTTCGAGAGATTAGTGTAGAGTGCTTGAAGATCTGGTGATACTATATAATTTACCATAGATGATGTTATTCATAGTGATTTTAGGTATTTAGATCATGAAATGCCTCTGATCTCTAGCGTGGATGATGTCAGTGCCATGAATGACTATGAGGAGTGGTGGAAAATATCATGACCGACCCCCATGTTTCCTATGGAGGAGCCAATAGGTGATGCAGGACCACTCCCAGATGAGGGAGATGATGTAGAGGACAAAGCTGAGGAGACACCTTATCGAGTTGCAGACATATTTATGGATGTCATAGATGATGACTATGATGAGGATGTTGATCTTGAATATGATAGCCAAGAGGGAGGAGTTGATGAGGATGATGAGGAGGACAAGGACAAGGATGAGGATGAGGACAAGGAGTAGTCCATGAGTGAGGGTGGTGAGGAAATAGATGAGGATCTAGTAGGGCATGAATGGGGAGAGTCTTCTCCCATTTGTATGACTAGATCACAAGTAGTGACTCCAGCATGAACTAGTACCCATAGTCATGGAGAGGCTAGCACATCCTCCATGCCCTCAACACAGGATGAGGCTGATCTCCCATAGCCTATTGTAGATATAGGTGATGATATATTTATTTTTTGAAATGCTTTCATGATTTTTCTTAGTCTTTATATATATCATGATGAGTACTGATATTTTATTGTTTATATCTTGTAGGATTTATGAGATACTTTAGGGATCTCTATCGATAGGAAATTGTAGAGGTAGTGCCCCCATTAGTTGACAAGGAGGCCATAGACTCAGACTATGTGCCCCCACCCATTGTGGATCAAGACCTAGATTCATTCAAGCCATATGTCAGACTACGAGCAATGTATGAGAGTTTGAGGAGACATGTCAACTGAGCCCATGCTTCCCCAAAGGCACAACCATCCCAGATGGATACAAAGTTTGAGAGACTAGAGATAGAGGTAGGGAGGCTATAGGTGAAGAGAGATCAGATAGCAGGAGCACATCAAAAGGCCCTTGGAAAGATATGAGGTTTAGAGTTTTCTCTTGGTACACTCAGTGAATCGTGATCATGATAGCACACTATTGTCTCCAAAAAGACTGCTACCAAAAAAATGCGACCACTAGGTCCGGAGGGATCTAGTAGCCACATTCCTGAGTATTATTGTACATTTGATGATATGCACGAAAAAAATTGATATATATATATGAGCACTTAATGTTTTATTATTATCTATGTTGGAATGTTAAATATCAATGTGATTAATTAAATAACCTTTGTAAGATTATTTAATGAATGCTTCCATGATTTAACATGTTTTATGTGATCTAATCAAAACTTATTATAGCTTCTCTTAGATGCAACATTGTGATGATGTAATGCCCTGCCATGCAACCCTAGAGGAAGTTTCAATTCACTAAACAAGTGTACTAATTTTTTTTTTAAAAGAAGTGAATTAAACCCACATGTTCAACTATAATTGACAACATCCCCTAGGGTTACGTAATTGAGATTACATAAATCCCCATTAACATACATCATCTAAATTACATTGAAAGTAAATAACTCAAGTAATAACATTCAACAACATAAAAAGATACGAGATAAAAATTGAAGCATTCATTACATAAATCTATTACATACATCTATTACAATCCTCATTCCCAGAATGAGTCAAAATACATAAGTATGATCATTACAAGGTCCACCTCATAACACAAGAGGGGTAAATCAATATCATTACAATATGAGATACAAAGTACAAGAATTAAAAGTAAGAAATGCGAGATGTCCATCAAGAAGTCTTGCCACCAAGTACTGAAGATCAAGGGGACCCAACGGTTTTGGTGCATGTTCCACCCAACCATGTGGTACCCGTAGGCCCACCCCCCATGCTAGGAGATAGTAACAAAGTAACATGGATGAGAAACCTACTACCTCGACCAAAGGTAGACTCATACTGATACAAGCTGACTCAACCACAAATATGCACATTATAAGTTTAACTCTAATCATGGTTACATTGCTTCCAGACATAATATAATCAAGTGTGCTAAAGAAACCATACGCACAACATAACACATTGTTATCCTAGAGAGAGTGTCATCGCAAGGTTTGTCATGAGATATCCTTAGGGCATTCTTCGTAGGCTCCGAAAATCCTGGTGGCCTCAACCGAATCCTGGCACTCATACTAACTCAAGTGGAATTAACTACCTCTCATAAGGACAAGATAGTGATCTTTCCATTCCAGGCCTTCTCACTCACCCCAAGTCTAAACAAACCCTTGTGTCTGTGAGTGAGGTTAATTTATCTTGGTTAATGTGAACTACATCCTAGTCCTCTAAGTACATTTACTTTAGTTCTCAGTTGTTAAAATCACTTCTGAAGGTTACCCGATTTACCTCTTTGGGCTCCGACCCCTAACAAAAGCCACTCTTCTAATTGGATAACACACTACACAATCTAACTCCAAGGGTTACTCAAGTGTTACAAAACTGAACCAACATGCTTTCTCCTATCCTAGGAGGCAACCACAAAGAAATCCACTCCAACACTAGGAGGACACTAGATACTTGTAACACTACCCAAGGGAAATCAAAATAATAGTTTAACAAGGGAATGACCCACGTTTTACTGAAAGACTTTACAACCCAACTACTCAACACTCATTCACAACATACTCATTAAAGGATACATAAATGAACTCATGCATTGACAATGAAAAGTTCTATATTTGGTTATCTTAAAACCATGTTCCTATCTAATGCTTTTCGCAACAAAGTAAAATAATTCATTCAAAACTTTACATTAACCAATCAATATTTTATTAAATACGTAATCTCTACAACTAAATCAAATCATGAGCAATAATAAATTTGACTATAATTAATTGTCTAAGTTGTTGAATGTTCCTATGTTTAACAAGGTATTAAATACACACATTTACAAAGAAAAACACCTCATATTAATATGCACTATTAAAATCAATATTTTTATCTTGATCCAATAAATCGATTATACAAGAAAAACTTTAAATAAAATTACATAAACAATATATATAATATTAATTACATTCTATATATATATATATAAATATTATCTATATTCATATATAATATAAAAATACATATAATATATATATATATATATATATATATATATATAAATTAAATATTATATATATAGAATAAATCAAATCGAAATAAAAATAAAATTTAAAATGAATTTTAAATAAAACAAAAATCAAAATAAAAATAAAAATAAAATTTAAAACGAATTAAAAATAACAAACAAAAAAAAAAGGTTTTAAAAAAACAAAACACACGGGTGTGGACGATACCACCGGTACCCGCGGACAGTCCGCAGACCAGGTAAAGCCTGCGTCAACTGTACTCTAAGTACAGTGGCCGGCAACAGTGAATGGAGGGGGCGGCAGTCCCCACTGGACAGTGCATCCCCCCATGTGGTGGGCGCACTGCCCAGTGGGTACTGTGTACCCACTTAATAACAAAACAAAACAGTGGGGGGCCGAACACCCCCCACACACGATATATTTTTTTTTCAAATAAATTTTTTTCAAAAGAAACCAGCGTACAAAATTCGTACTTTCACCGTACCGACGACAAAACAGAAATTACAACACAATAAAAAATAAAAATCTATATATATGTAAATATAGATTATATGTATCATATTTAAAATATGATATATGTAATGTATATTTACATACATATATTTTTTTTTCAGAATTACATTTACTGGTGAAATCGAAGAAATAAATTTAAACCAGTAATAAAATTTACAACAATAGACATCTCATGCTCAAGAGATTTATAAACTGAATACCAAAATGTTGAAGTTTAACCTAGGGTTTCAAGAAAAATCACCCATTTGCAATTTCTTATCATTTAGAAAATAGATTAAACTAGGAACAATAAAACAAGAAATAAAAGAAAACCTGGTTGTTTGCAGCCACAGGAAATAGCCAAAATTCTTGATGTAGAGTTTCCTTTGAGCTCCTCACAATTCCTTTTCAACAATGCAAGGAATTTCCAGCAAGCTTTGATCCAATAGCTCCAACTTCTTCATAGAATTTTCTCTCCTTTCAATTTAATTCTCCAACCATAAAATAATTCCAAAACTTTCATGTGCAACTCTCTCGAAAAAAAACTCATACCTATGAATAAAGAAGGAAGAAGAATCCCCAAGTTTTTCTGCCCTTAATCTTATAAAACATCATTTCCTCAAAATTCCAAAATAACCTAATTCAACCCTAATTCACATTCAATACAAGAAATTGAATTTAAGAGTTGATTTTATTTCTCCTCTTTGGAAGGCCCTAATTTTGACTTTAAAGAAAATTTTCAATTTCTCATAATTTCCTTTTTGATTTAATTTAATTTAACAATCAAATATACTTACATAATAATTATTAAATTATTTAAATAACTAAATCCAATCCCTTGAGATTTAAATTTAATAAATTTAATAATTTAACTTTAATTAACTTACCTACAATTATTTAATAATTAAATTTAATCCCTTGAGATTTAAATTTAATAAATTAAATAATTTAACTTTAATTTCAATAATCATTTTAAAAATAACCAATAAACATAACATTAATATAATATAAAAAAAAAAAACATTTCTTCCAGTCAATGCAATTTTCTAAAAGAACTATTTAATAAGACAACACTTTTTCAAAACATTATTTAACATCAAATAAGAGACAACATGACTCAATACTCAGAACTGACGACACACTAAGGCTAGGGTGTAGACCTGACACATATTACCAAGCTACTATCTCCCATTCAACTTAACCATTGGATCGACACGCTCACACCTGTGAAACCAGGTGGAGTCGATGTCATGTACCTGCAACCTGAAATCAAGTAAACAATATAATATATCCAGCATATAATTCACACCGTGAAGAAGAAGTCTCGAATTCGTAGGGCGCTTGCAAGTGAGTGATGCGAACCCGTCTTCTTCACCAATACACTCATCAAAGACTGACACTAACGTCATAAACAATATTCACATAAATAATCACATGATAATTCTACTGATATCATTAATTCATCAAAGTATGTGAAATAAAATCAGATAATCACATCACACAATAATAGTTGTCGCTCAAAAGTAGCGATCAAAACATCATAATAAAAGTGTGTCCAATATCAAAGTAGCTGCAATCCAAGCAAAGCATAAAACAACATGAAACGAGAAGCAAAACAGAGGGGTATTACAGATGAGATATGCTATGTTAAATTAAATACACTTATCATTTAATTAGAGAACATTAAATTCTTATAAGGATCTAGTCTAACATAACACATGGAGTAAACTTGAATAGTATGAGACTTAAAGTAATTAAATAAAAGGAAATTAAATAATAACTTTAGAGCTCAAGACACACAAAGGGTTGCTTGTCAAGAATGAAGCAATTCGAAAGCTCATGGAATATAATCCATTAGCTCTAACAACACTGCTTACCATCCATACTATTCAAGGGGATTTAGACGTAATACCGATGTAGATGCACGACATTAATAGGATATATAAGGAGTGTACCGTCCATGTCTATTAAAATGTATATGCACCGGACCTATAATTGTCATTGATTATATAAGGTCCTAACCAATTATGATTGAATTTTCCTTTTTTAGTCAGGTCAACATTAACGTTTCACTGATTTTCATATGACCAAATCACCTTTAATAAATACATGAGGGATTTCATGATTAATGTGCTTGCATTGTAATTACTTAGCATTAGATTGGAGGTGCTCGAGAGCGTTAATGTGTTATTCATCAAGCATCTCAGGATGATGCAATTATTGTTATTTGTAAGTGTCATTGTCATTGATCTCTTGAAGATAAATCCTTAACATATGGATTTCTAACTCCAAGGGTATCATTGCCTCAGTACCATAGAAAAGGTTATAAGGATTTCTTCCTGTTGATGACCTGACACTAATACAATAAGCCCATAACACATATGTTAGTTCCGTATGCCAATCATTATTATGTTTATTAACTGCATTTCTTACAATTTTCTCAATAGTTTTATTAGTTGCTTCAGATTGGCCATTAGATTATGGGTAGTAAGGTGTAGAAAAACAATGTTGAATATTAAATGTGTTAAGGAATTTCTTCACATCATTGTTCTTGAATGGTGTTCCATCATTTGAAACTAATGCGGAAGGAAGTCCAAAGTGAGAAATAATGTGTTCTAATATGAAACAAAATACTACATCAATAGTTTTATATCAAAGAGGGATAGCTTCTACCCATTTTGTGAAACAATCTATGGCTATGATTATAAACGTATGGCCAACAGATGAAGGTGGAAAAATATTTCCAATCAGATCTAATCCCCATATTGAGAACGACCAAATAGGAATTTTGGCATGGAGCTCAACAGCAGGAGCATGAATCAAATTGCTATGTTCCTGACATTTATGATGTTTTTTTCATCAACATTTTGTGTGATCCATCATCAAGATGGTAGAGAGCAAGAGGAGAAAATGATAGTTTTCAGAGTTGGAGCAGCTAAAAAGAGAGAGGGAGGAGAGGGGAAGGAGGCACACAATTTGAGGTCCAAGGTCAACCCAAGGAAAATGTTTCTTAACGTACACAAATCAATCGCTTTCCATATGTCTCTAGTAATATCCCATACAAATGAGTTTCTGCACTAAAGATCTTCCTCCAAAATGACCTCCACAGGCACTGGCATGTGCCTCTTCGAGTGCAATGGATATTTTGGATTTGTTAAGGCATCTAAGAAAAATACCATTAAAAGACCTTCTATATAATATGTCAGCCAAAATAACATACTTGGCTACTAGTTTTCACAAGCAACGTTGGGTATTCATTGTTGTGGGATCGAGAATAGTACCATCTTTCAAATAGTTGAATATCGTATCATACCATTCACTCGAGTCTTGTTTGGTCATTGCTAACACTTCTTCAAGTTTACTTTGAATGGATAGTTTCATGATTGGGTGAACAATAAATGTGATATCTTTTGAAAGATCTTGAGGTGATATAAGAGAGGTCACACTCACCATTGCATCTGCATTCTGATTATCTTTTCATGGGATGTTTTCAATGGTGAATGATTCAAACTTATCTAATAAGTTCATTGTGAGATCCTTATATTTGGTTAATTTATCATGCTTTACTTGGTATGTCCCATTTATTTGTTTGATGAATAATTGTGAATCACCATTGATCCTACTATTTTTCACACCTAGGATTAAAGTAGAACGTAACCTCACGAGCAACGCTTCATACTTAGTAGTGTTATTTTTACATAGGAAATTTAACTGATATGACAAGGGAATAGGCTTTCCTATAGGTGGGATTAATATAACTCCAACATCGAAGCTTGATCTATGCTAGATCCATCAAAGTATAATTTCCATGTAGCAATTTCATTTGTCAACACATTATCATTGGGGAAAGAATCATTACTAGGTAATGCCAAAGGGGAAGGAGCATCAACTAACGGGTCGTTCAAGGCTTGAAATTTAATTTATTTTTGTGAAAAAAAAATTAGGTCAAACTCAATCAACAACATCACCCATTTAGCTAGATGTCTAGATAAATCTATTTTATTAAAATGATGTTTGAGAGGGTCAAATTTCATCATCAGGTCAAATTTCGTCATCACTTGTATTTTTGCATTTAGCAAATAATGTTGTAATTTACTTGTAGCAAATACAAGGGCCAAAAATTGTTTTTTTATTGTTATATATTGTTTCTCATAATCAATCAATGTTTGATTAATGTAATAGACATGATGCTCTTTACCGTTTTCATCTTGTTGAGCCAACAATGTTGCTAAAGCACGGATTGAGGCGGCGATGTAAAGTATAAATGGTTTGTTTGTCATAGCGGGTTGTAAAATAGGTGTATTTGTGAGATATTCTATTAAACTCCCAAAAGCCTATTTACAATCGTCATTCCAGTTAAAGTGCACATATTTTTTGAGAATGTGTGAATGGTAATGTGTGATCGGCTAAAGATGTGACAAAATGACGGATAGCTTGGATTCTTCCTTGTAACATCCGTAATTGAGAAATGTTTATAGGGGGTGGGATGTTGACAATAGCATCAATCTTCTTTATATACACCTCAATGCCTCTATGAGACATAATAAACCCTAAAAAATTTCCACTATCGACACCAAAAACACATTTCTTTTGATTCAACCTCATGTTGTATATTCACATTCGCTCAAAGATTTTTTGAAGGACATTCACATTATCTTGTCTTGTTAATCATTTGGCTAAAATATCATCGACATAATGCTCCAAGATCTTATTTATGTAATCATAGAATATTAGTTTCATAGCTCATTGATATGTTGCACCCACATTCTTTAATCCAAAAGGCATCTTAACACAACAAAATATACCCCAAACAGTTGTGAATGCTATTGTGTATTGATCTTGAGGGTTGATGAAGATTTGATTATATCCCAAAAAACCATCCATGAATGACAACAAAGCATGTCTTGCAGTCAATTCTACTATCATGTCAATATTAGGAAGGGGAAAGTCATATTTTAAAAATGCTTTATTCAAGTCCCAAAAATCCATACACATCCTAATACAATTGTCAGGTTTTACAACTCCAACAATATTTGAGATCCATGGAGAATAATATATAGGTCTTATGAAGCCAGCATCAAGGAGCTTTTCAAGTTCATCTTTAACAAGAAAAGCTATCTTAGGGTTCATCTTGTGTATCTTTTATTGAATGGGCTTGGCATTCTCAATAAGGACAATGTTGTGTGTCACTATCTTTGGATCTATACTAGGCATATCTGAATACTTCCAAGCAAAGAGTTTGGAAAATTCATGAAGCAAGGTTGCAGTATCCTCTTGTTCTTCATCATTGAGACATTTTCCAATTTTAATTACTTTCTCATTATCTGTTGTATCTACTGGTATGTCAATTGTGTCCCCTAAAGGGAGTGCATTAATATTATATTATTATGCATTTGTGTCATTGTCATGACTTTCACCTTCGACATCTCTCGGCTTGGTATTGATCATAGCACATGTAACCTTTTCCTTGGGAGGAGTAGATGATGTCTCATAAACTCCTAACATGCATTTCAAAGCTTACTCATCTTCAAAGTACTCCCATGATGGGGGTAATTACATGTCAAGAAATTTAGGATGTTTCATTATAAGGTTGAATTTTGGATTGCACATGATAGTATTGATGTTTAACGATGGTTGCTTTGTTGCTTGCATAATTTTAGAAGGACAATATCCCAAACTAGTTTTTGTCTCTTGTATGTTACATTCTATAGGGACTAGAATGTCTTGTTCTTTCCTTCCACACCCTTCACCATTGTAACCCAGTTTGTTCACAAGTTCATAACCTCTCTCATAAATTTGTTCTATTTCTTTCAAATTTTGTGGTTGTTGGTAGTCTATCTCATCAAAGTTTGTCGTATAAATTTTATCTACTTCAAGAGTAGCCAATTTATATGTTTATGATTGTTCTTCCAAAATCTGAATTCACATTACCATTGGTTTCTTTTGATTGTCATCTTCTTTTCTTGTGATTATGTATTCTCCCATAAATGAGGGTGTAAAATCCAACGAACCCCAATCATCATCCAATAATTTTGACACTGTTTCCCTTTCTTTCTTATCTTCGTTTAAAGGTACTATATTGAATGTGGGAATTAATGTGTTGAGTTCTTATAGTTCCTTTTTACACTTTTAGGAAACTTTCATACTCGAGGTCCATTTCAACTTGGTATACCTTGTTGTCATGGACATACTTCATAATACAATGAAGAGTCGAAGGTACCACGTGCATCTCATGAATCTATGGTCTTCCCAAAAGATGATTGTATGAAAGGTCATGAGGCATAACATAAATAGGATTTTGTAAGGTAACCCTTCTGAATGTTATAGGTAAAGTAATTACACCGAGTGGTTTCCTTCCTACATTGTCAAATCCTCGAATGGATAAGGAGTTGGGTTTCATTTTTGATTTATCTACTTGCAACTTATCTAAGAGTTTCACACTCCACACATTAAGGTCAGAACCATTATCAACCATGGTCCTTTTTATGCCTATTCTGTTGAATTGAGCAATGATCATAAAGGCCTCATCTTTTTGTTAATGCCAAAGGGGGAAGCTCATGTTGATTAAATATTATGTCAACATTAAATCTATTCATTCATTGTATAAGAGCTACCACATCATTTGAATTTGTACCAGAAAGAACCACTACTTGTTGTAAAGACGTGTGAAGCATACTTTGATAGTTCAGGGTATTTTGAATTAAATCCCATAGGTATATCTTTGCAGGGGTATTCTTAAGTTGTTCATCAAGATTATACTCCTTTCCACTATACGAATTTAAATGAGGAGAACTAGGTAGGGTGTGATTGGGTAAAGGTAAGGGTGTTGGGTTGGGTGGTGTGGTTGTTGTTTGTTTCTAGTATTATATGTATGAGCAACAATATTATGACTTGATTGCTACAATACATTATTCTGAGGGGGACAAAGAGTAAACTCAAGTTGTGATTTATGCGAAGGTTGGTAAAGGATAATTTGAGGCTGGATTACATTAACTTCTCTTGTTTTTGGTTTCTAATGAAAAGCCTCAATGGATGGGCTTTGTGAGATAAAATCCTTAAGGGTTTTATCTAACATATCAAAGTCATCGCTACTAAAAGGCTTGAGGGTTAAGTTAAATTTGTTTGGTTTCTACTTTTCATGACAAGCCTTAGTGGATGGTCCTAGTGAGAGGAAGTATGCAAGGGCTTCATCTAACATATCTAGGTCATCACTACTAAAGGGCTTGGATGATATTATTTTCCTAAATTTAAGCATTTCTTTGATTGGATCTTTTGATGTTTTCAATTTTTTGTTTTTGTTTTCCAATGAAACTAATCTAAAGGAACTAGGAACTAATGTTGAAAATAAAAATTACAAAAATCTAATTCTATCTATAATTTCCATGAATATAAATGATGCTAATTCTAATGATTGTAATTGTAACATCAAGTAACCAAACTGAAACAGAAAATCAACAAAACTAAACAAATGCCTAAAAACTATAAATTTAATTTTGTAAACAACTAAAATTTTGTATTGGGACTAATTCACTCAAGGTGGCGAATGAGTCCTAGTAAGGGTGTTTTTCAAAATTTTGAGATTTTTTTTGGTTTATTTTTGTGTTTTCAATGTTGTATGATCTAGATCTAGGATGCAAATTTATAATTTTAATGAAATTAAGTGCAATAATGTAAGCTAAATGAGCTTTTCAATAATGCAAAAATTGAAACCCTAGAATGCAAATTAAGCAATGAAAAATCTAATGCAAGATAAATCGAGGATGTAAATGCACTCCAAATCAGAATTATGGTGCTCTAGTAAATGCAAGTTCACTAAAATGAAACATAGAAAATAGGGTTCTCTCTTTTCACCTCTAGGGTTTTAGACCTAAAAGGAAAGAGGCTATTTCCAATCATTCGCTCAAGAACAAACCCTTGAGATTCCAATGCAAAGGAGACTGAAATCTGACAAAAGGAGTGTTCTAGGGGATGGAATGATGTAAAATGAGGGGTTCACCACCGATTTTAGACTTGGAAAGAAAATGCAATGAATGATGAAATTCTTTAATGAATGACCTAGAAATGCAAGTAAAATGTAACAAAAAGTTGTTAAACTAGAAATGTGCACTTGGAAACCTCCAAAGGACTAGAAACAACACTAAAATTATGGAAATGTTGAATTTTTGACCAAGTGGGACTCATTCGCCAACTTGGGTGAATCAGTCCCAAATCTGGATTTTTGTGTGAGAGCTTGATTCGGGAAAAAGGGTATCAAAATTTGCAACTTGCTCTGACAGACAATGGTAGTGGGACTCATTTTCCACTCTTGGAAAATCATTCTAGTTCAACCTTTTCAAGATTTAAAAAATCTAATCTGCACCTCAACACCTTCCCTTCTCTTCCAGCTTGAGTTCTGGATTTGAAGCTACAAACTAGAATATGGCTTGATTTGGTAATGGGGGTTTTCCTTGGTCAAACCCCTAGTTTAGTAATTAAACCTTGAAAAATATAATGAAATGTGCATGAAAACCCTAGCCTTAAGTGTGTCTAAGACTAGGAAATCTAAAACATGATGCAATCATATTCTAACATGAGAGAATATGATGCAAGAATAGAAATGAATAGATGAATGATTCACTTGTGATGATCTTCAATCATCCCAAATGACCCCTAGTGATGCTTGTACCTTCCTTAGGCTAAATGTAGAGTGATAATGGAGGATGGAATCACTTATGAAACAAGACTTTAGGATTGGCTTGATGGCTAGTTGCATCTCCCCAACCTATAATCCATCATGATTCACCATAGGCATCACTGATCAAACTTTGAGAATGCTAGATCTTGATTTAAAGTGAGTTTGAAGACCTGCAAAAACACTTTAATGCTACTCCAAAGCTTCAACCTTACTTGCTCTTGAAATTTGAATTCTCTTGTGAGAACTTTCTTGAAGACTCTTGATGCTTGATGCTTGAAAATTCTTTCTCAAAGTGCTTAAAGGATTGGTAAAAATGACTTAGAATATTTCTTTTATAGGCATCAACACCTAATTGATCATGATTTGCATCCCAAAGGCCGACATTCACCAAAAATTTGAATTAAATTGATGAATTCCTGCTCAAATTTGAAAAAGCCCCCAAAAGGGACTCATTCACCACCCTTGGCGAATGGTTCCCACCTAAGGGGACTCATTCGACCAAGGTGGTGAATGAGTCCCAACTTATGTTTTTGAGGTGGGTTTTTGAAAATTTTAGGATTTTGATAGATTTTAAAAGATTTTTAAGTGGAATGGGCCTCAAAATTTGAAAATAATGGGTCCTAGGGGCCTATAAATGATGATTTTGAAGCATAATTAATGCAGGGGTGCCAAAATGGGTCCAAATTAAGTGTGAAATTGTCTCTTTTTTCAAGAGTGCATGATTTTCTATGCTACATGAACAATGTCCCCAAAGAAAATTGCATCACTAGAAAAAATAAAATCTCACAATGAAACATGATTATTGATGTATGCCACCACTTTAAAGTGGTTTCTAACACCATTAATATGAGAAATTTCTTTAAAATAGAAGAATACATGAGAATATGTCACACTTAGACCATAGAAAAATGAGGTGGTGGAATGCCCACCTAGTTCATTAGGTCATTCAATAATGTCCTAAGAGTCCCAATTCGATTAACTAACAACCTCACAAGGTGAGTCAATTCTCAATAAGGAGGACCTAGGAGGGGGTTCTCTAAGATTGTAGGGGCTCACCACCAAGAAAATTATTGGAAAATACAAACAAACATTCAACTCACAAAATCTAGTTATGCAAGCTAAATGAGAGATGTGAATGATGAAATTAAGCTACAGGGAATTATGATGCATGTACCTGGGAAGTATTGAGATGTAACAAGGATTCCAAAAATGAAAATATGGTTTCAAAATATTCTATGGAGGACAAAAATTCCCTTATTGTTGTCTTAGTCACATTAGGTTCACAAAAATGAATCATGGAGAAAATAGGTGTGAGTTCACTTATTCTCCCTTAGGCCATTCAATATTATCCTAGGAGTCCAAATTGGATTGACTAACAGCCTCACAAGGTGAGTCAATTCTCAATAAGGAGGACTTAGGAGGGGGTTCTCTAAGATTTTAGGGGCTCACCACTAAGAAAATTCTTGGAAAAGATAAATAAACATTCAACTCACAAAACCTAGTCATGCAAGCTAAATGAGAGATGTAGATGATGAAATTAAGCTATAGGGAGTTATGATGTATGTACTTGGGAAGTAAGGAGATGTAACAATGATTCCAAAAATGCAAAGAAGCTGTCAAAATTCTAAGGAGGACAAAGATTCCCTTATTGTTGTTTTTAGTCCTGTAGCTAGTTTTTGAGGTAGATGTAGAATGTTTAGATGCTAGAACCGAATCTAAAAGAATTTATAAAAAATATGTTTGGGAGGACTAAGATGCCCTAGGTGGTGACTTAGTTCTATCTAAATTTTTTGAAATCTTTGAATTTGGTCTTGAGGCCTAAGGTCTGTACTTCCTTCTTCTCTAATCTCAGGTTCTAAAACTTCTCAATCTGGCATGTAGGTGAGTTTACATGAATATGACAACTTTGCAATGCAACTTTTCAACTTTGCAACTTTGCACTAAAAATGATATTCAAGTATTCAACATAAATCTGTAATCACATTAATGAAAGAGGGGAAAAACTTGTTGATTGTTAGTGAATGGGGGTTTGCCTTGGTCAAACCCTTTGTTGGTAATTAAACCTTGAAATGAAATAGAATAATGAAGGGAAATGATGAATGAACAAAATTAAATCCTACAACTCACCAAACCCTTTTTGTAAAGTCTGCAAACTTGTGTGAAATGGCTAGCTTGAATGTAGATCTTGAATCCAATGAATGCTTGATAAATGTTTAATTGAATTTCTTGCTTGAATCAAAACCCTACATCACAAATATTAGCTCAAAAACACACATGATGCAATAATATTTCTTTATATGATGTTTAAATCTTGATGATGGCTCCAAATGCTTGATGAATTTCTCTTGAATGCTCTTATGAACTCCAATTGTGCTATTAGGATGCTTTTACAAAATACTAGGATTGCTTAGATATCTATATGTGTAAATCAGAGAAAGGAACCTTGTATTTATACATATTTATGCTTAATAGACCATGAAATTACATCACACCAAGTTGAAATATGAATTTATTAAATAAAGAAGGCTAAATCCCTACAAGATTTGAAATTAAATCTCAAAAAATACCTTAAGGGGGACTAAGATTCCCTAGGTGGCATCTTAGTCTCAAGGAATGAAACTTGGGGCACAAACACCAAAAAGGGGCCCAATTAAGATGCTTCAAAATTAGGGTCCCAAGGCCTTTGGGGGACAAAGAATCCCTAAGTAGAGTTTTATTCCTGACCCAAAAATTAGGGACACTCAGACGGAAACATCAAATTATCATTTATGCATTGGAGAATGTCGTGATTAGCTAGAAAAAAGATATAATTCATAGGGCTTGCAGATGCAAAATAGGACCAATTAAGACATAAATAAGGATAAATAAAGCAAGGTGGGCCCAAAAAAGTGTGAAAATGCAAGGGTATTCATTTTACTACACTACACTTAAAATATATTTCTAATTGTATTTATTCCATGGAATTCTTATCTTCAAGAATCTTTGACTTCATTTGTCCAACTCCACTTATAGCATCATCTCTAATTGTATTTGCTTGCACAAATCCATATGCAATATAAAACCTCTTGAATTTATCCACTTTTTCATTGTCATTTTCTCATTGCACATACTGTACATGCACCTTCCTCAACTTCTCAAGAGCAAGAAGAATCTCTTTAGTCAATACATTATCTATCTAATTCACTTTGGTCTGCTTATTTTTAAGTGTAATATCTAATTTTGGTATATTGGTCCTTCTATTCCGCCCTCCCTACCACTCCCTATCTTTTATTATCCATCACTCCAAAACCTCTTGAATTTATCCACTTCTGCATTGCCATTTTCCTATTGCACATAGTCAACATGTGCCTTCATCAAATTTTGAAGAGTAGGAAGAATATATTCAATCAATGCATTATCTATCTCATTCACTTTGCTCTGCTTTGTTTCAAGTATTTTCAAAAAAGATTCCATCATTTCATGTGTGTGTGAGAGAGAGGGTTAGGTAGAGAGATGGATTGTTATTGAATACAACCCATGTATATATTATAATTGCTAGTATATGGTTTTTCATCATGTCTATATCAAAGGTTAATATATTTTTTAGGATTAAAATTATAATTCCACCCCAATTCTCCAATATTTTAAATTTACATAAATTTATAAGTTTATGACACGAGTTTGGATGGAGTGGTAGAGATCTTGGTATCTTTCTTTGACATAAAATAAAATCAATTGAATCAGCAAATTAAAAAATATATATTTCATATTTGGCAATCCCAAGGAGCACATGTAGATAGGTAGGATATTAGGACAAATGACAGGACATTCAACCATGATGATTACATAGATAGTAGTTAGTTCTATCAACCTAATAACTTACTTGATTTGAGTTTATTTTATTTTATTGCATTCATCTTCACTATGAGATCCTTATGTACATTCTCTTGCACTATGCAGTAAATTTAATTACTTATCATTCTTATCTCACTCTCATATCTATTATCATGAAGTAATTTTTAAATAACATACACTAGAACCTTGTACCTAGCCTTTAATTTATAGGGGAGGTGATAATTTCATGAAAGCACTAGTTGCATGAATGAGATATGAGAGATGATTCTATAAGTGGAGTTGAACAAATGAAGTCAAAGATTCGTGAACTTAAGAATTCCATAGAAAAAATACAATTAAAGATAGATGATTCTATAGGTGGAGAGGGAGGGAAGTAGGGAGGGAGGGAGGGAGGGGTAGGTGTAGAGAGGTTGTGTGGAAGGAGGGAGAGAGAGAGGCAAGGAGGGAGATAGGGAGAGGTAGGTAGAGAGAGGTAATTTGAACATAATAAAGAGAGGTAAGTAGAGAGATATGTTGCACAGGAAACTATCATTGCACCAAAATATCGACCTTTCAATGAATGATACAACAACCAAATTTATATAAGATCCAAGATCCACAAGAGGCAGTTAAGCCATGTCACGAACCCAAGTGTTGTATTTCACAACACAAGGAGACCAAGGGCAAAACTCTTGCAACAATCGCCCCCCAAAACAAGTGACAGGTTTCAAACTTGTGACCTTGGATTTGATACCAATTATTTCATAGGTGGTTGTCATTGCACCAAAATATTAACCTTTCAATGCCTGATACAACTACCGGATTTATACAAGATCCAAGATCCATAAGAGGCAGTTAAGCCATGTAATGAACCCAAGTGTTTCATTGCACAAAAAAAGGAGACAAAGGGAAAAACTCTTGCAACAAGATCTATGTAAGCTAGGAGAGGTAGAGAGAGGTGGTGTGTGTGCCATTGATCATGAACAAAGTTTTTTTAAACAATGATGGTATCAATAAAGAACTAGTACAAAGAAGAAGTATCTTTAGAAATATATACAATACTAAATTATATAAGTATCTTTAGATTATCCAAATCAATAAATCCATACATTTTTATAAAGAGAATACTTACACTATGATGAAGGATGAAAATAAACATACTCTAGGGAGAGAGAGAGAGATGGGGAAGGGGGAGATAGGGAGTGGTAGGGTGGGAGGAATAGAAGGACCCAAAATGGACTTAGTAGGAGATGGAGATGTGTTGGTGGATTGTGGGACACAGGGACCCAAAAAAACTTGAAAATAAGTAGACCAAAGCGAATGAGATAGATAATATATTGAATCAAGAGATTCTTCCCGCTCTTGAGAAGTTGAGAGATAGATAAATAATTGCAAGTTGGAAAGCACAATGGGTTGTGAGTGATTGCATTCTTTTTATTATAAGCTCAATGGTGGAGAGCTTTGGGAGGATTTCCAGGTGGGGGATACATAAAACTTATCAAACTGACATAAGGGGTGACCAACCAATTGGGTTGTTACATGTGGAGGTTTTACAACAATATGTGGGTTGCAGTTTTCATAACACCCAATATTTTCTAACCTACAATTATTTTAGTGGAAAACTTTCCTTATTTGGAGAGTACAAATGTAATCAAAGAAACTTTCAAAATTTACCACAACTGTTACCTAGAGTAAAATTTGTGTTTCAATTTCCTCATATGATGGAAAAAGAAATACACAAAATAATCATAGGTTGGAAAACATAGTGGGTTGTGAGTGATTGCATTTAGCTTGTTTTAAGCTCAAGGGTGGAGAGCTTGAGGAGGATTTCTAGGTGGGGTATACATAAAAATAATCAAATTGACCTAAGGGGTGACTAAAAAATTGGGTTGTTATGTGTAGAGGATTTTATAGTAATATGTGGGTTGCAAGTTTCATAACACCTAGTGTTTTCCAACCCACAATTGTTGTAATGAAAACCTTTTCTTATTTAGAGAGTACGAATGTTATGAAAGGAACTTTCAAAATTTACCACAACTATTACTTAGAGTATTAACCTTTTTTTATATGATAAAATATTATTCTTAATTTTTGCTTCCTTTTCTAAGTGATTAATTTTAGTTTTCTATTGTTTTTCTACAGTTTCAACACTTCCAACTATTGGAAACTTCCACTTGGGTGACTTGGCCCTTGTCTTTCTCATTACTCCTTCTTTGGGTTGGTGTCTGACTAGTTACTTTGTTGGACTACTTGTTTGCTTGCTAACCTACAAGCGGGTCAACCTTACTATTGAAGATTTATCTAATGACCGACTCATTTTGCTGATCCTCGAAGGAGACCCTCTTAGTTGTAGCTTCTTGAGTTGATCCTAGTGGAGTCCCTTTTATCATTCTGAAAAAGACATTCCTTACGGCAGGCACCTTTAATAGCTCAAAGGTGGACACGCCCAGCTTCACATTTTTAAATTCCTCAACAATATACTCCCCCATCTACTCGACTTATTGATCATAGGAAAAATCTTGGGAGGAGCTAGTGGGTTGGCTTTGGCCATGGTTCTTCTATTTGTTCTTGTTGAGGTACCATGTAGGTGTATGAGGAAAACCCAAGTTATTGCTCGCATTTGGATCAGGAGGGGTGCTGAAATTATTCAGTGGAGTGGAGGTTGTAAAAGGACCTCCAACATGACCACCAACCTGTCTATTCCTAAGGTTATAAGGGGTGGTCTATTGGTTAAACATTTGAACTTCATCCTCCCTAGGCTCTTCTTCATCCTCTTTAGGACCATTATCTACTGAATCAAAAAGCTGAGCCAAAGAACTTTCAGAACTTACCTCTTTCGCTTTATCGTTGCTACTCGAGTTGGCACCCTCTTGCTCTGGTGTGTTGCACTCAACTTTTGGAAAAGGGGCTTGATTCATCACTAGTGCCGAAGAGTCATATGGGTCAGACGGGACGATGTCTCTACACCTCGAATTGTCGACAACATTCTGGACCTAAACTTGGAAGATGTCGGTAGTAGTTTGGAACTCTGGACAGTCCAACTCAGAGTTCTGACTTGTTTTGTGTATGTGACACCAACCAGATTGAGTGGCTTCAGCCAAGTAAACTTTGCTTTTAGTGTTCTCATTGTTTTTAGGCTGATCGAGGGGTGTGGGAATGCCACCATTGTTGAGTCTTGTGTTCCACGCCTGATTTTTCCTTTGGAATGGCCTTCTATCAAAGTTCTAACCTGAATTCTAATTTTGTCATAATTATGCTTGGATGATGTGCTGACATTCCAACTATCCTGACTTTCATGATGATCTCAGTTATTATGATTAAGGTTAGCCTAGATGCTATTTTGTGATGCTTGCAACTGGTTATTCTAATTTCTCAAGTGTGTCATTTGCATGGAAATCTTCTTGATCATCTCTGTGAGCTCGTCGATCCTATCCTTTTTGGCATTGTTTGGTTACAACGTTGAATTCTGGAGGAACATAGGTTTTGCAACCGGTTGATTTTGATGAGCGGATGGGAATTCCGCTACTTGGAGATACGCTGGCACCTGGGACAGTTAAGGATGGAAATGTTGTTGTTGGGGCAGTAGGTAGTGAGGAACCAAAGGTGCCTGGTTCATTGGCTACCTAGGGTGTGAGACCATAGGTAGCTATGGTATTGGATTCAGCAAGGGTGTCTGATGTTGCAAGTCTTGAGTAAGCCCTTGAATCTACATCAGATGTGTCATTTCCCCAAGAGAAGGCAGTGGACTAGAAATATTTTTCCCCAAATCGGTGCTAGCAATAATGGCCTCATCGTATGCATTGACCAATTTGGCAGGTGGTGGTCACATTCTTTTTACCAGAGCTAAAGTAAGGTTATCCAATGCTGCATAATAAATAGGAAAAATAGCAACATCATTGAAAATGTATGGGGCCTATAGCCAAGTGTATGCTCTGTGAAAGCAATCATTAAACGAGCTGATTGGTTCATTGATTTCCCTTTGAACCGACATGAAGTGTTGATACAAGTCCGTAGGGCTAACCGAGGTCTTGAATTTCTCCAGGAAATCCTCCTTCAGAAGAGTCCAAGTATTGATCGTTCCGGCAGACAAGTTGACATACCAATAAAATGCCTCCTCCCCAAGGGAGTAGGGAAAGAGCCTACAATCCATGTCTTCATATATAATCTACATAGTCTTCAAGGTGATTTTGAAAATCCTTTCATGTTCCTCCGCAGTCCTCTGCGGGTCTCGAGCATTGAATTTTGTGCAAAAGCTTTCAGGATTCTTTGGCATATCATGAGAGAAATTGAAGGCCAAAGGGGATGGGTTATTGCCCAACCATGCCATGGGTGGAGGCAGCTATGCCATACAGACTGGTAGGTATACATGGACAACAATAGGGTTTGACATTGTTTTTGGCTGAAAGGCAGCGTTCAACCTAGACAAACTAGCGGTCTGGAAGGCTGTTTGGATCAGATGAGTGGAAGGCGGTACTACCAATGATAATGGATAAGGTGGGCGTGAAAGAGAAGTGAGTTGGTTCAGAGAATCAGAGATGGATGGATCCCTTCATTTAGCTCTTTTAGCTCTGACAAGGGGTTGTAATTCTTGAAATTCTCCTTTATTCGGTGTAGAACTCAAAGACTTGATGAAATATCTCAGGGGAGAAAGACCTAATTTGATCTAGCTTTGTCTCCAAAAAGGCCCTCCTTCTAGCGCTAGTTTTGTTGATGGTTTTTTTATGCACTTCACAACACACGTAATGCATAGGTTCATTACCTCTCTTGAAAGAGAATCTTCCACAATCAAATTGCAGAACACTATCCCAAGGTCTCTTGGATGTCAGGTCATGACAATGCTTGGAATATATCAGTTGATGTATGATGTGATTTCCTGGAATCACAAGGCGGTCTTACATGAGTCAAAGCTGTAGGAGAATCGGATCTATGAACAAAGTTCTTTGGATAGGAAATTACTGCACTTTGCTACAAGTTCAAACAATAGTCTTGAACTCCTTCTTTTCATTGAATTTGACTTTACAATGTGCAATGAACCTTAGCATAGGTTATCTCTTGAAAAAAAAGGAAAAGGGCAGGGAAAAGGGAAGGTTGTTGGACCTGAAACTACCGATGAACAGTGATCATGGAGGTTCCTGCTATTGACAATTTCCTTAAAATAGAATTTCACTTAATCAAAAATTTCCCAATGTCATGAAATCTATGCTACCTTCTAGGGAATGCAGATATTTCATCATTCATTTGCCATCTAGATGTGAATAAAGATAAAGTTTAAAGAGTAGGTATAAAATTATAGTCCAGACTAACTTTGCATAGTCACCTACGAGCAACAAATCACTAAAAGTATGGACAAGAAAATCATACACACAATAGGGATCTTCACAACCAAAGACAACATTACTAAATATACCAAAAATAGCTGAAAGGAAACCAAGAACAACAAAATAACTTAAACTAGAATCTTAACTTATTGGAGAAGAATCATGAAATACGTGAAGAAATCTAAAATACACCAAAACCACTGTATTTCTATTGTAATTTCAGTAGCATGCCTTTACAACAACTCAAGTCTCCCAAAATGAGAGGAGGAGACCCCTATTTATAGTTTTCAAAAAGAAAAATGAGTGGCCAAGATTCAATTCTATTGTGTGGCCAAGATTCACTTTACAACAAGGTTTCACCTACCCCCAAAGATATTACATTTTAAAAACATCTTTTATATTTTCCCTATTTCGTCTTCTAGTGGCATCATTGTAGCGGTTTTGTCCTTTTGTTGATTGCCCTTTATTGCAACTATTCTTTCAAAAACTCTTCATCAATGATAGGGTTTCATTCACATTTCTTCAAAGCCGCATACTCCATGAATCTCAAGATCATCGGCTGGAGCTTGTCGACCTCAATGATTTCAGATCATAACACTTGATAACTCCATTCCTTGGAATTGTTAACGAGTTTTTCCTAGTCTTCGTCATACTTGGTAGCATTGTCCCTGAAAAGATCAGATTGGGTGAAAGCTCGAGCATCATAGCTCATCAAATCTGTGGTGACCTCGGCTGGCATTCCCTTCTCCATCCTTCTTCGAAAGTGTGGCTTTATTCTTTTTGGATTGATCATAACAATAGGTATCTCGTACCCTATTATTAGCTTGAGATATTTAGCACAATCTCCTCTAGCCGCCTTGGCCCATTTGATATCTAGAATTATTATTTCTAAGATCTTTTCCAGCCTCCCCTTTTGGTGATCAAAGTATCGCTTCCATACATCCATCAACCAGTGGTCATCATCCTTGAAGGCGAGGTCCTTTTCCCATACCTCACTTGGTAGTGCGAGGATAGCCTTGATTTTTGGATAGGCAGCCCTATACTTCTTTGGGAATTCTTTGTAGATTCGCCTCGTGCCTTCAAGAGACATTTGTACTTCTAGGAACTTATTTTTTGTTTGGACAGCCAAATTGATACCCATATTTCCAATGCCCAAGACCTTCCAGAACCAAGTTTATGTGATCTTATCCAAATTTCTCCTCATTTCCAGCTTGTTGATCTATTCTTGGGACAACAGCTACGGCGGGGTTGATGACGTGGTAGGTTTTTCATCAGGAGATGACCATTGGTGAATGTAGGTCGTCAGATCAACCACTTGTTCTTTGAGCTCTTCCTTTGAAACCTTATCCTGCTGGATAAGGTGCACCACTGTGGCGACTGATTCCTAGAGGTGGTCGACATTTTGTTCCCTAGTTTCCACTCTCAAGTCGATGGTGGAGACGTTATAGCTTATTCCATGTTCTCCAACCACCAGTGTAGCTATTTGCACTACCCTGGATCTAGAGGCATCCATCGTTACCTTAGATCCTATTCTTGGCTTTTTCTCTTTCTTGGTCTTAATCTGAGCTCTAGAAAATATTGCCTCTAGCCTTGCTTTCGGATCCTTTAGGGTGGGAGTTCTCTTTTTGAGTTTCCTTTCTAACCAGTCGAGCATCTGAGGTCCTGCCTTGGGGTGACTCCTATTAACCTTTATTTTCCTCCACCCTAAGTTTAATGGCCTTGACATTAAGGATCTCCTACTCAACCCTTGCATCCTCCTTCTCCTCATCAGAATCTTGTACAAGAGTTATGTGTTTGGTAGGAGATTTGGTGAACAGTTGCTCTTTAGGGTGGTCTTTCATTTCAACACCCTTTTCTTCTTCTTCCTGGTCATGCTTATCTTCATCAGTTTTATCCTCTTGTTCATCTTCATGGAAGGATGCCTCTTCCTCATGCTTCGGGGTTTGACCATGTCCTTCCATAGGAGACCTACTGCCTTCAGTCCCTGGAACAACAACTCTTTCTTCAATGGTAAGCTATCCTTTAGTTTCTTTGTCTTCGATCTCCTTGAGTTGCTTGTTCCACTTTGCATCGAGCTCTAAATCAGTCATCTCTTGGATTATGTCTATTCCTTGATCCTCGTTTCCCTCACTGGAAGACTCATAGGCCACCTCATCGATAACCCAATGTTCATAGATGGGATGCTCATGATACACAAATTTCTCATCTTCCGACCTTTTGACTGCCTCTTGTTGTTGTCGCTCGAGCTCATCTAATATTTGCATTGTTTCCTCCATCCTCGGTGGTTCTGTAGGAGGAGGGAGAGTTGGGGCATTAACCATTGCTTGGGCTATTGCAGCTTGCACCATTGGATTTGGAAGCATTCCCGAAATTTTGGATGGCACATTTTGCATATATTTAACAAAGGACTCTAGGAGAGTGAGGGCAGGCATTACAACAGAAGATGAAGTGGGTGGAAGGGAATTAGACAAGGAGGATGACAAGATTGGTGAGGTTGTGGTAGAGGATGAATCCCGTGATATGACCTACATGATTAGAGAGGTGGAGGTGAGGTGAACAAAAATGTCCACTGCAGGCGGAGAGGAAGTAGCTATTGCAAGTGAAACGGGTGGAATGGTGGCAATAGCAACAACAATTGTAGTAGCAGATGAAGCAGCTGGAGACTTTGGTGGGTCAGCCTCCATCTCCTCACCTTCATGGAGTGGATCCTCAAGTATCACATGCATCTCCATGATGCTACCCATTCTTCTATGTTTCTTAGGAGGCTCGCCCTCCGAGGCCTTTCTAGCGTACACCTTCAAATTAGGTTGTTGCTCATCAGCCTCCTTCCTCTTTCTTGACTCAATAGATGGTGGAGACTTAGATGTTTCTCCAGTCGTATTAGCAGCTGCCCCACTATCAGAACCACTTGGCTCATTCTCGATTCCCTTGAATGTCAAGGTGACTCCTTGTTGCTTTAATCGAGTGACCTGCTCGCTGATCCATGCATTTGTACAAGCCTCAACGGGCTTGGTAAGAATGTGGAGGTCATCAACCTTGGACTCATCCCAATCAATTAAAGGCAGTGGCAGATTTGCGATGGCACTACACCATGGGTCGATCACTGTGCTCTCATCTTCTTCTAGTTGATTTGGAATTGGACACAAGTTTACTCTTTTCATGGAGTAGACAGTCATATGCATATAATGTTGTATTCACACTTCAACATCTTCTTTGCAATTAGCCCAAAAATCCTCAATGTTGTGGAGGTGGGAATACTCTGATCCAAGTGCCTTTCTAATGTGACCATATGGGTCCATCCATGGCCTAGCTGTATGTTGCCTGAAGTGATATTCGGCCAGCTCCTTTACTGAGTTCCCTGCACACTAGGAAGTATGAATTTGATACAACCCTTGGCCAAGTCTGAGGGTATAGGGGATTCATGCCATATGTTTACTACTTAGAATATGGTGTATATGTTGTAGGTACCATGTTAGCTCCAATAGTATAATCCAATCATTAGGGTACCGGGGCAGCTTATTCGGCCTTTCTATGAATCATTGGGCACAAATGTAGGTGAGCTTGGGGAATTGTATAAACAGGAAGGCATAGTGCTTGAGAAGGGCCCTAGGACTATGAGAGACTCTTCTCTCAAAATCACCTCCCAGAGATCGAATAATATATGCAGTAAAAGAATCAATCACCCGACAGTAGTCCCCCTTGAAATTCTTGTATTGCAGCTGCGGGTATTTGTCATAGGGCTTGAGCTCTCTTCCTGGTTCCTCATTGAGCATTGTAGACAATCCATGATAATGTCGCCCATTAGCAAGCGAGTGGACTAGGTAGGACGTCATGTAGAATTTGGAGGTCTTTCGTACATTGACGAATTGCTTGTGAAAGCAATTGTTGATTATCTCTCCCCAATAGAATGCAATGTCACTTCCACAGAGAATTTATTCAACAAAGTACAACATCCATTCTTGGAAGAAGACCGCAATAGGAAGGTCCATTACTCTGCTTAGTAGGGTGACCAAGTCATGATAGTCTTCGAAGAATTCACTATGGTAGAGCTCTTGGGGAACTTTGGCAGCACTGGCCAGCCTGTCTTTCAACCAATATTGGTTGATCAGTTTCTTGCACTTTACAAGATTCTTATCCCATAATTCTTTACACTCCTCTATGGTTGGGGCCTCCATGCTTTCAAATGTGGGGATGTGGAAGGTGTTAGTTATCCTGAGAGGGGACATATCAGCCAGGATGTTGCCATCCCTATCCATGATGGTTCTTGTTTCAATTTGGTATGCCTCCCGACATGCCATTATCAAGTCGGGGGCCACCAAGGCGGGTGGGAAACCTGTAGCCTTGGCAAGTCTACTACTTCTGATCAACTTTGCATTTTCTGTCTTTAGGTCTACCCTGAACCTTTACGTAAATTCATCAATATCGATTTGCCCGATATTGGTGTTTGTGATGTTCTTCCATCTGGTTGTGACCTTGGAATGCAAAGGGCCCCTTGGAATTGATACTTCATCTGATCTTTGTCTTCTTTGCCTCAAGGGGCCTTGGCGGTTCTTTTTCCTTTGTCGTTGGCCATCCTAGAGGCCTCTGCACCAGATTCCATCAATCCTGCACAAAGAGACAAGAGTTAGAAACATTAATATGAGAATGTGGCCTTGAACAAATCCCTGCAAATGAAGGTTAGATCCACAAAATTTATCTGAGAAAAGTCTAACACTTGATAAAAACATCATTAGAAGGCAAACAAGTGACTTGGGTTCCAAGGGTCGGACTTCCTTTGGCAGAATGCCACCTAGAGGGGAAAACAAGGCAAGGCACTCCCGATGACCTTTCCTGGTGTTGGATTTGTTCAACGAAGGGTTGGTGTGAAGGAAGGCCAAATTTTAGCACGTGGGTCAAAGTCTATATTTGATTTGGAGGCCGTTTGAGCCTTCATTCTAGCATTCGGGCTTCAGCTGCAAGAAAGTCATCTAGGGTTGGTTGTTTGGAACAATGCAGGGAAAACAACATTCCAAGGTTCAAGTTCTGGAGTTTGGGTTGCTAGGGTTAGGAAGCTGCTTTAGGATAGCTATGCGAAATGATGAAACACAGACAAAAGTTTGGTCGATTATACCCGAGGTAGACTTGATCAGTTGGCAAAAACCTAGTGGCAGATGGAGGTTTGGGGTCCAGCGGCCGAGAAGATGAATAGGCCTAGCAGTTTGGGATGACAGAAGCGAGACAGAATCCCGAAGACAAAATTCTGGAGGTCAAGATCCAGGTGAAGTTTGGACGTTTGAGTTTTCCCATTTAAATTCATATGGAGCGAAAGGGCGACTAGGGCCCGAGAACTGAAAAGATGCTCGGAGGCAACTGTTTGAAATAGCGAAGCGATGACAGCAGTGTGGGGACAGAAGTCCAGGGGGCCAAGGTCCGAGGACAATCTCACAGTTTGGTGTCTTGTAGGTTCACGAGGGACTTCACACATCTGGGGTTCGAGGTCCGAAAAGACGTAGGAAGAAAGTCGTTTGGAATGGCGGAGGCACAACGGAAACCCAGGAGGGGAAGTTCGGAGGCCAGGACCCGGGGTGAGTTTGGACACTTCAATTTTTCTAACTT
Source organism: Sequoiadendron giganteum (assembly GCA_007115665.2). NCBI lineage: Eukaryota > Viridiplantae > Streptophyta > Pinopsida > Cupressales > Cupressaceae > Sequoiadendron > Sequoiadendron giganteum. The sequence continues at coordinate 311,280,164 of CM021104.1, forward strand.
TAACCTACACATAGTTGTGGAGAGGTCCAGGCCCAGGGGATGCGGTCGCCTACTCCAGAGAACAGCAACGAGGTGGTCCAACTCCGGCTTTGAATTTAGCCCCGTAATTTCATGATTTTCAATCTTTTAATTTATGGGTTTTTTGGCCAGGGCACTATCATACAAAGTTTTAAATTTATTTTTATTTTCCCCTTTAAGTTTTGACCAATGGTTTCAAAAGAAGGAAAGGAGGTGCAAGCGACAAACCTACATCGACTCCCTGAAGAAGTTTTGTGCCGAATCCGCAAGGAACGACGAAATTGGATCTCAAATGCAGAGGCAGAGGATGCTGGGGTCGAAGAGCTCTTCGAATTCCTTCCTATGATGTGAAAATTACAGGTTAGAACTAGTTTAAACAACCCCACCACTATTAATACATCAGTAAATGCTCGGTACAGTGATAGGTCAGGTAGGTGGATTCAAATTTCTCGGGCGGCAGCAGGAGGTCTGGGTTCTAGTGGCTAGAAAGACATTGACCAGTGACCGTGCAGAACGAAAAAACACAGACAGAATTCCAGAGACGCAAATCCGAAATCCGGGGTCTGGGGTTTGGAAAGACACACGGGCAGTGCCAACTGGTTCAACAAATAGTTTAGACAACCATCGAAGCATCGGGATCCGGAGGCCGAGAAGACGTCGACTGTTGGCTTTAGAGAATGGCGAAGCCGACATGAAAACCCGTGAAGCAAAACCCAAGAGGGGAAACCCGAGGGTCCGGGCCCGGAAGGCACCACGAATGTTAGAAAGGCCAACTATCAGATAAAACCCGAAAGGGCTCAAGACTTAGCACTTTTCAGAGGGGCAAAATTAGGTCAACCCTAAAATGTGACTTTTGAGAATGTGTTGACCATCAAGGACGCAAAAATGGGCACACAAAATGAGGTAAAGAAAAAGGGACCCGACAAGCCAAAAGAAAAGAGAGGGTCCCCATTCCAAATGGGGTGTGTGTGCAAAATGCACAACACATAGTTGAGCATATGTGTTGGAACTGGTACATTATTTTATAACTACTACTATTGTAAAGCTATTTTAAGATCATTACATTATAACTCATACCCTCAACTCCTTACTAACCTATTCATCCTTTCATGTATTTACAATCCGCTCTTTCATGAGCTTTGTTTTTTCACCTAGACCATTTTGAGACCTCAAATTCAAACCCCTGTAACCAGCCATGATATCCCTTTGATAGAATAAGGGAGTAACAAGTAGCCAGATGAATTAAAATTATATTTCATTTCATTTAAAAGCCAATTTCACCTAAATGTTTGATATTTCCCCACGTAGACTTACATGTAATGATTTGCAGAGTAGGGGAAAGAAAAGAATCACAAAATGTGTCAAAGAAGAAGAACTAGCCCACCAAAAGGCATCCTTATTCATTGCAGTAGCCTCCAAACACCACATCCATGTCAAACAAAAGGATTCTCCATCATACAAGCTAGAAGGCCTCCAAATTTGCACTAAGGACAAAAATAAACATATGTTGAGAAGGACAAAAATTTCGCCAAGGCAAAGTTATCATAAAAAAACAAAAACCAGGACCAAGATGGTATCCTACTCATTTAGCACTAGAGTATGCATGCCCACTCTATATATTTCCAAAAACTAGAGAAACCACCACCTCATCCTCATTAGAGTCCATCAGATTTTCCATGGTAAGTAGCTACTAGCAGTAGCTTGAATCAATTTCAGCCTCACGACCTGAGGGACTATCTAAGATTTTAGTGGGAGAATTATGCCATCCCATGTAAGCTTGATGATACTTATTCTCCCTTTTTGTTTTCCTCATAGATTCCATAGACTTCATCTCTTTGTACTTGGCTGACCCTTCCAAAACAACCTTGTTCCTTAGATGGTAAGTGCTCTTAACACCACTCTGCACAAATTTCTTATCACAGGAACTCATCTTGCCCTTTTTCCATTAGAGTTATAAGAGCTCTAGGTGTTGTTCCTTGTTCATTTTCAGGGACATCATCATGAGACTCAAGAAAAATGAATTTTATAAACCTTCTGATTGGGGAGGTAGACACATTGGATTTACTCATCTTCAGTAGAGAAACTTCACAAATTTTGCAAGATAGAGACAACCCCAACAACACACAAACCTTATTGACTTATGTGAAATTAAAGCAAGAACTCCAATGCAAACACTAAGTAACAAACTTATAGAGCCAATGATAGCTTCTCTAAACTAACGAGTTGATAATCAGTCAACTTGTAAGAATGAATAAAACAACCTTACCCGAGAGAGAATTACTTGTTGCACTATGTAATTTCTTAACACAATCATTCACATCACCTTCATCTTAGACTTAATCCTAACTCCAAAGTGTCTAATTGAAATTATGTAGAAAATATGACTACCAACACCCATTTATCAAGAAACTTGAGCATGTCAACCATTAATGCTCAAATAAGTCCAACACAAGTGAGCAAAAGATCAACCGCTAGATTTTAAATCATAAGTGTTAATCTCACAGATGCCTTGAAACTTGTTTATCATCTTCAATCATTGTAGAAAAGCAATCATTTGTGCACCTCAGTATTGGTTTCGGGTAACCCTGCATGTGTCTTCTACCATTACTACTCACTCACGCGAAGTAAAACGGCTATCATGTTTACACATTTGATTTTGAATAACAACCATTGATCTCCTTCTAAGATGGTGCATCAGATGACTCAGATCGATTCAATCAAATTTGAATTTACATCACCATCATTCACCAGTCTATTGACCCATGAAACTTTTCCAGTTGGATGCCAAATCATTCACTTTGCAGGCTCCACCATCCTTCTTACCACATGACGGGAGAATTCACATGGTGACAGCCCACTGATCTCGCTACTTTTTATGAAACATTATTTTATTCCTCCAGGGTTAGTGAGGAATGGCCAAGATTAAATCTCAATAAGAGATCTCGACTGTCAGTTCCAAGTTCACAATGCCCAACATGTTGGTGGGGACCAGGCCCCACCTCTTTTATTTGACACATGTCAGCAACCTATTGACCCTGCTACATTTCATAAATCATTATTTTATTCCCATGGGGTATACAGGGAATGGCTAAGATTGAATCTGAACATTACATCTTGACCATTGATTTAAAAGCTTGAAGCGTTGGGCATACAAGTGGAGATCAGACCCCACAATTGCGGTAGTACACATGTCACTAGCTCATTGACCCCGTCGCTTTTCACAAATAATTATTTTAATTCCACGAGGCTGGCAGGGAACGACCCAGATCTAATCTTCAAATCAGATGGCTAGCAAATTTGTACATGAACAAATATTAGTTTTATCAAAGGGGACCCGAGTAGGATGACAGGACCTAGACCATCAGGGAAAAATGACTTAAGACATAAGTCAATTAATCATGAAATATTTCACCCAACTATAGGAAGTATTAAAACCATGGAAAAGGTCATCGGTGACTGACAAACCTAGACTAGGGGGTCGGTAAAAATATGTTTGTGATGGCTTAGGTTGTAAATGAAATTACTAGTGACCGGGTGTAGCAAGTCAATAGAGGATTAGAATGCCCAAGGGTTTAAGACCATAAAATTTGAAACTGGGGTTTTTAAACCATAACCTTAAACCCTACGCTTGGGCACAAAGGCAATAAATCATGAAAAAGTAAAGAACCAACTCAAATTTCTCAAAATTTCAGAAGCTCTACAAGGGACTATCCTAAATTATCAAAACTGGGATAATTTATAGTTCTATGCTTAATTCCTCGATCATTGAAGTTATCTAAGGAGATAGTTAGTCTATTCATAAATTCAAAAATATCTATAAACTAATGTTCTTGCATATGCGATGAATAAAAAATATTGACCCCCCTTACTGGTCATCCTATTAGGTCCTAAACCTTAAACTGATGTCTTAAGGGGTCTTAAAATGAAATTTCTTAAGGGGATCAAATAATTTCTCAAAATTTGGTGAAGTTACCCAAGGCAACCAAATTTAACAATAATATACATTCAATGTTTAGTGATTAAACTATAGCGTAGAGCCTTCCCACCTTCCTCTTGTTAGGGGTGTTAAGGCCTCAAACATTTCAAAAGAGGCTTCTTATGGAAGGGGAGGATTAAGGCTTCTCATGATAAGATCGTGCACAAGATTATAATATGAATGATATTTCAAGAGAGGTTGGTCAGTCGAAACAAGAGTTATCTCAATCAACTGTTCCACACAAAAATGTTGTTTTGTGAAGAGAAAATGGTTTGCTAAATGATTCAATGCAATTACACAGTACAAGTATATAATTCAAAGGCTCTACACATCTTTTCCATTCCTTAATGAACACTACCTTTTTCACTAACCTGCAAGTCCATTATTCCAAGGGCCACCCAAGCTTCAACATTTTCAAGTTCTATCAAGTCTATTATTTGGAAGGAATTCATTTGGGAAGCCTTTTATGTTTCAAAATGCAACTAAAATTGTAATTATATCACAATTAGCTCAACCAATAATTTTTTTATAGAATATTGGAAACTTTTGAAGAACCTTTAAAATATTAAGTTATAGTAAACACATAGAGTTGAGAAAGGTAGTGCTTCATTATTTATGGTTTATTTGGTTTGACATTGATGTTCAAAATTAGTTAAAGCTAGAAGCACTATCTTGAACTTCACCAAATTTTATCCCCTTAGGCCATCAAATGTTTTTTCCTAAAAAATTACTTCATAAATCTCCTTAAGCCATCCTATTATCCTAAACCCTAAACCCTAAATCCATCATTTTATCCTATGACCTTAATTCATAGATCCCCTTAAGCCATCATATTACCCTAAACCCTAAACTCTCAACACTAAACCCTAAAGCCATCTTTTTTTCCTAAGACCTTAATGAAATTTGGTTGCCTTGGGAAACTTCACCAAATTTAATTCCCTTAGGCCATAACATTTTTTCCTAGGACCTTAATTCAAAGTTCCCCTTAAGCCATCCTACGAGGACCCCTTAAGCCATTAAATTTTTTCCTAATTTAATGTAATTTTTAATAATATTTCACATCACATTAATAGTTAATTGTTTTTTAATTTTTAACATGCCTTAGAAATAAATGGGCCTTACACATTTTTTCGTTTATATTCAATTAGGTCATTTATATTGAATGGTTAAAGGGGATTTTTGAACATGTATATAATGTAGATTCACTTATATCTTAGAGATCATGGATCAATTATGTAGTGCCCCTCCCCGATTCACCCTTTCACAATTTCGATCGTTTGATTTTATTTGTTTGGTTGTTTAATTTAAAATCGTTTGATGAACGAGGTAATTTGATGATTTGAATAAATGTTTTGATACATTTGTGTTTTTGATAAATAACATATTATTAATGTTTTGTTTGGCTTAAATAAATTAAATATTAGTCTGGGTCGGCTCTAACTGGTTGTACTAAATATTGTGTTACTTCAGTTAGAAAGTGAAAGATATGGAGATACAGGTACCAAAAATAGGTGGGAGATATCTCAATATGCGATTAACCCATTCGTTTTTCCCTGAAACTAAGAAATAGTCCTCTGGATTATTCCGGCTCCACTTCCTGGCTGTGCGCCCTTCTTTTGTGGCATCCATAGATAGTTGTAGCATTCAAAAAAAAAAGGTTGGAATCGACATTGGGAGATTTGCATGTCGATAAAATTGATGTCATGAAATCATATTCAGATACATGCATTAATTTTGGCCGACTGGGCTCTGAATGGAAAATGATAGTCTGGTTTTCCTTTAGCCGATAGTCTGTAAAAAGAGAAATCGGTGTGTGTGGAGAGAATCATAGAAAATAGATAAAACCCCACAGCCCTTAGTAATCTTGGTAATCTACTCAACGATCGGGCCTGCCTGTTGATGCAAAAAAAAAAGCTTCTTATCCCGTCTTCTCCACTTGATACTTAGAGAACTGTCGCTGCGAGAAAGGCACAGGGAGAGCAAGTGGAAGGTTATCGACTAGTGTTCCCTTGGACACTAAAGAGCATCAAGGATCGATTTCTCTTATAAGTAAGCCATCCTTTACTTCTGAATAATCATATTTTAATTCTTTAGACAAGTGGTATTGTGGAATATCAACCTTGAAGAAGCAGACTCCCATTTGATCGAATTCTACTAAATCTACAAAGTAAGAGTAGGAAGTATGACTGTTCGTTTATGTCTCTGTAATCAAGGCATTTGTGCATGTAATGGTCATACGTTTAGTCTCTATTCACTTTTCTCATGGTGCCATAGATTTATAAATTTTCCTTCATAGTGGGACCGCGTAGAGCTCCCAACTAAACATAATATAGGCGATAGCTTTAAGTCTATCTCTTATTTAGTGACTATTTGATTTAGACAAGTAGATTGGAAAATTAAATAAGTTAAGAGATTTATTTAATTGTATTAGGAAGTTAGAATATTTATTCAAATGGATCAGATAACGTTTGTCAATGTTGAATTATTTTAATTCATTTAACGGATGAATGTTATTTTAAGTTAATTTCATAATTGTTTAGGTATTGTGCCCTTGTTTAAGTATGAGATTATTTTATAGATTTAAACTTAGATGTATAATTGATGGATTTTATTATGTAATGAATTCAAAGTAGTATTGATAAGGGTTCATTGTATATAAACTTATTGATTTAAAGGAATGAAATTAATGATGTTTAGTTTGAATGTACTCGTATTTTGTGTAATAGTTGATTTGATGATTTCTTAAACTTTAGTAATAGAGAGTTATGTTTTAAAGTGTAAATTTCTTGAAAGTTGGGATGTTTATTGCAAATGTTCTTTAAGGGAGTCCCTTTTGTGTTTGTTGGTTTGAAATCCTTCTAGAGGCTAGGGAAATTGCCTTCTTGATGGAATTCCTTGATAATCCTGGAGTTGACTATTTGAATTAAGTGAGTGTGTGTTGGTCATCAGCCTTGCACAGTGTATATCTTGAAATTGTGAGTGGGAAGGATTTTTCCTCGCCTTGTTGTATTATGAATGAGTTCTAGTGATTGTGCAAGTTGTTTTTCTTTTGTTTAATTGGGGTCTCCTAGTCGTCAGTAGGGGAGTGGCTCTCGATGGGGGTCCGGCGTGCATAAACTGGTGCCTGGGTAACCCATGTGGGAGTTTTGTAATTAAGTGATAACCTAAAATAAACTAGGGGATTGGGTAGTAATAACACTAATCAAGTTAAGTTAATGTCTCACTCATGGCTCAAGTGCTGATATAGGCTTCAGATGAGTCGAGAAGGCTTGGAATGGCAAGATCAACTGCTTGGTCTAACTAGAAGGTATGTTGATCCCACATAGATTGTATGGAGATTCAACGACTAGTAAAGGCAGCCAGGGTAACCCAGGGTGGGCATTTGATATCCTAGGAAGGTTACGCCAGGGTAACCCATAGCAAATTATGTGATGACACTCACTCCTACAACAACCTAGTATCTTCTTGATTCTTCTCTCTCTTTGTTGTGGTGTGCCTTTGGAAGTGATGTTACTGTCATTTGAAGTTGGTCTTTACTTGTTTATTGATGTCTTGTTTCCCTTGTGTTGTCAATGTCTCTTGTCAATTCTTGTATTGGAGGGACCCTTGCTATCTCCTAGCACGGGGGGTGGACCTTTGGGTTCCACATGGCTGCGTGGAAGTACATTGTTCTCCATTGGGTTCCTTCTTCTTGTTCATGATTGTAAAGATTTTCATGATTCAAAGACTATTGCATTGTACCAGCTCATGTGGATATTTACTCATGTACTTGTATTGTATCATTCTTCAATGAATCATGTATCATAATTTATGTACACTCCTCACTCGTATGCAAGGAGATATTGATATTCAGGTGTATAAATGTAATGATGTAACTAAGGTTGAACTCTATCATGTAATGGTCTTGAAATAGGTGTTATTGTGAATGTAATTAATTGAAATGTTTCAAATGATTTCTATTGAATAAATTTTATTGATGTATCATATTGAGTGCTTGATTAGTTGTGATGATTAGATGTATGTCCAAATGAGGTTACAGTTATTTAAGTATTGATTTATTGACCTTGCTAATTTAGATAATGGGAAATTAAGTAGCATCGTCATGGGCCTTAGAGGACTTGGTTAGATTTTTGTTAATGTTTCATTTGCATTAGTGTGTTTAATGCTCTTTTTTTAAAAAAAATTGTTCCATTTTTAGATGTTAGTGTGTTGTCCTCTAGGGCTTCATGGAGGGGGCATTACAAATTCAATATTGATGATATCCATAACCCATGTCCACGCCCTCCATTTCCACCCCCTTCACCTCCACCTCCACCCACTCCACCTCATAATGCCCAACCTCCACCACTTGAATATGATGGTGGTGGCTTTCAAGCACAGATCAATGTGAATTTTTGATCCATTCAACATAAAATCAACGCTATTCAAAATGAAGAATGTATTCCATCACCTTCGAGGAATTTTGCATCAATGTTGTTGATGTCATTAGGTCCATGGATGTGGTCTTAGATGAGCATCAATGATGGCTAGAGGAGAGGACAAAATCCTATTCTAAAAAGGAAAACAAAAAGAAATGAAGAGATGCAATATAGAGCTGCAACACTTTATTAAGACAATGATCTTATTGAATTTTATTTTATTTTGCAGTTTACATTGAAAATGATCATTTTTTTATAAAGAATATGACCTTGGATGGATATTTTATAAATTAACTTGGTTGGATGGATATTTTATAAAGAATTTCATTGGATGGATATTTTTAGTGATGAATTTATGAATTTGGTTGGATGGATATTTTATAAAGAATTTCATTGGATGGATATTTTTAGTGATGAATTTATGAAGTTGGTTGGATGGATACTTTTTAGTGTTGAATTTATGAGTATCATAGTATAATGATGAATATAATAGTGTAATTTATTACTACTATCACAATGTTAAAGGGTATTAAACCAAAAACCCAAAACCCTAAATCCATCATTTTATCCTAGGACAATTAAGACATAGATCCACTTAAAACTATACTTAGGACCCCTTAAAATCCATCATATATTATTAATTACATCCTTTTAATGTAAATTTAAAAAAATAATATATATTTAACCTAATTAAATTTTCTTGCCTTGGGCAACTTTGCCAAATTTTATCCCCTTAAGCCATCATTTTTTCCTAGGACCTTCATTCATAGGTCCCCTTAAGCCATCCTATTACAACCCCTTAAGCCATCATAATTTCTCTTGTTGGATAACTGTAATTTTTAATGAGATTTCACATTGCATTAACAATTATTATTTTTTTCATTTGCATGCCTTAGACATAAATGAGCTTTTTGTGAATGTTTTAAGTTTATTTTTTAGTATGTGCATGTATTAAAATTACATAGTTCTAGATCTTAAATTTTGAAATTTGTATGTAAATTCTCAAGTTGAATCAATGCATGTATGTGTATGTATATGTATGTACATCCTATTTAAATAAATTTTCATATAGGTTTAAAATTTAACTATTTCTTGTAATTTTGTATAATTTAATGCAGGGTCACTTATATATATCATGGATCAATTCAATATTGATAATATCGTTAATCCACCTCCTCAACAACATCCACCTCCACCCCCTCCACCTCCTCCTCCTCCTCCTCCACCTCCACCTCCACCCCCTCCAGCTCATAACACACCACCTCCACCACCTGTAGGATCCGATGAGGCTCACTTGCAAGCAAGAATCAATGAAAACATTGCATCCATTCAAAATCAAATCAATGCTATTCAAAATGAAGCATTGATTCCTACACATGTGAGGCGTTTCACTAATATAGGGAGGATATAAGATGATTTTATTCAGATGTTCTCTCCTATAAATAAATTTTAGACCTAGAAATAACAAAATCCCATCTAACACATTTTTTTGTTGACCCTAACACTTAGCAAACCACTCTTGTAAATAGATCTAGAATATCGATGAGGTGGTGCATACATCCAAAAATCATGGCTGCACATTTTTGGGAGTGATAGTGGATGGTAATTGACCATCCACCACCACATGCTAATTTTGATGTTCCTTTATACTTTTTGAGGAAACTATATGCAGAGTTTGTATTGGGGAAAAATCCTAATTATTTTGATTTTAAATCATTTCAGGGTGTTGGTGGCAACATGCCACAACAAAGGTTAGGGGAATGGGTTGATCCCCGACAACCCATGCATGTGCAACCTCTTATTGCTCCTCTTTCTCCTACCATTCTTGCACATGTGCATCATCAAATGCTATGATATCCATATTAGGGTCTTTAAGTACACTAGTAGGAAACCTTGATCAACATACTTCTGTGATGGTGGTTGGGGATCTTAGAGATGGCAACGATGGAGGAGAATTCTATGGAGATAGTCCTTGTACCACTCCATGATTGTTGACACCCCATATATGTACCAATTGCCATCAAATATGCTATGGACCTGTTCAAGCTACACCCAATTCGAGTGGACATGGAGATTCTGGTGGAGAATCTAGTCACATTATTTCATACATAGAGTTTCTTATTGCAGATAATCACCTTGCTGAGAGTACAAAATAGGTATAAATATGTACATGTACATGTTGAATTTATAAGAATTTTAATGAACATATATATCAAAAAAAAATTACAATGTTTTAAAAATCAAACTGTTTGGTGTAGATGACACTGACCATAGTGGAATCATCTTCTCCTCAAGTACATATGTCAACACTAGTGCAACTCGACAACCCTTATGGTGTATTTGATTTTAATTTTTTAAATAATATATGAAATAATTTTTTATCTTTACTTTTTAATTTGTAATTCAATCATGAACATATGTTTTAAATATTTATGTTGGTTCAGGGGAGTCAATCGACTTCCATGTCAGATCCACCTAAGGGGTACTTGTAGAGTGCTCATCCATTTTCAGGCATCTTGCATCAAGTGTAGGTACAATTATATTGTAAATTATTTAAAGTTACTATACTTACAATTATGAATTTTGAATTCACTATATATCAAACATTCATGTACAAGTAAATATTATAAGTGTTATGTCTATGTATGTAGGTTGACAGAACAATGAGAATAGGGATCAGACACATATTTAATGTGGTGGCAACTCAGGAGGCATCTAAATTTTAGGTTATTTAAAAACAATTCTACGTGCAATGTACTTGCACACTTTAATATATATATTTTAACCTAATTCAAGTATACGTTCCTTAAATTTGACCTTCCAAGACTTTTTTAGTGCCACTTTCTATATTGATGAGGTCACACCACCTCAACCAAGACATACAGAGAAGCCTCATATCATAGTAATTTAAATTTTTATATTTAAAGTCAATTACAAATTATGCATTGTGAATAACTTAAATTAAATTTAGAATTGAATATATATATGCTCATACATGTTAAATTATTTTTCTTTTGTAGCATGAGACACATCCTATAGCTGAGGATGTAGAGACAGGTCTTGGAATAGAGGATGCACAACCTCTTACAGTACAATTTAAATATGATAAATTATAAATTAAATTGAATTAAATTATTTTTAATCATAGAATTACATCTAATTTCAACTTTCTTTCTCTTGTGTGTAGATTTATTCAAAGCATCTAGAGACTATTCTAGGTGTACTAGAGCATGTAGAAACAGGTCCAAGTGCACTAGAGAATGCAAATAAGCCTCACATGGTATTGTTGTGCACTTTTCGCACACACGCCCCACCAAAGGCAAGGACCCTCTTTTGCTTTTGTGTTTCTATTTTTTCTTTAGGTTTGACCTTTTCCCTTTAAGGGTTAGGTCCCTTTTTTTTGGGGGGGGGGTTTCTTGCAGCCTAAGTGAATTAATGATCCATCTACACTTTGGGTTCCTTTAATTGCAACATCTTGGTCTTAAATGATGTCTTGAACTTCAACTTTCCATGCAAATTTCCTTTGGGGCATTGAATTATGCAAGTTAAGGGGAGTTTTAGAGAACCTGTCCTCAATTTTTTGAAGTGCTTGTTTCTCTGAGAATCTGCCCTATCATGGATTCCTCAAAGCTCTACCCTCTCAAAGAATTTGGCCCCTACTGGATTCTCGAAATCTGCTTCCTAGTCATATTTTTAAACTTTGAGGGGTCACGTCACTACATTAATGGCTTGTCAATTGCAACATTGGGATGCATTCAATGTTATTTTTGAGGGTAATTTAAGGCTTTGGTATTACATTTTCACTACTCATTTTTTGTGTTTGAGGAACTCTGTACATCCCTCAACATTTGATGTTAGCGATTTGTGGCAGCATTAGGGTTTTTTCTTCGATCATCAACTCAACTTTTAGGTACACTTGACTCACTATCCTTGACCTCTCCATTTGAAAGGTAATATCTTTTAACTCCCCCATGATTTCAGCTTGGTTTTGTGATTGTTTCAAGGGATTCGATGATGCATGTTCATTTTTTATTTATTTCTTATCATCGATCAAATTTGGGGGATGTTATTCGCATTCACTTGTTGATTGCACTTGATTTGCTAGTATTTTAATGAAAAATAGTTGGTGTTTTCTCAGTTGTTCATAAAGCCCTTTGTGATTTTTGTTTTTTTATTCAAATTTGCATGAGTTAGGGCATTGTCCCCACCATGAAGGTTTCTTTTGAATTCTTTGTTATGGAGAGTTAGGGCATACCGATATTTATGTAAACTAGGGTTTGAATCTAAAGCATTTGAATATGATTGTGCTAAGTCTAGAATTGATTCACTATGGATAGGAAATTTGCAAACCCTAATAATATCCATTCCTTTTTTCCCTAATGTCAATTTTAGAAGGTTTGATAATGATGCACTTACTGATGGATTTTGAAGTTGAATTTGTTCAGAATGATAAGGCTTGTGTTTGAATTTTGTTCTGTAAATCCATTTAAATCATGGGTTTAATCAAGAAATGTCAATTAGGACTTGGTTTTTCTTGTGAAAATTGAAGAAACAAAGGTAAGATAGGAATTTCATGAAATCCGCCTACACATGAATTCTCTGAAGGTCAATCCTTTCAAGAAATCTGCATCCCCGCAGATTCTTCGAATTCCCCCAAACTCCCAAATTCTCGAGATTGTGCTAAGATAAATTGATGCATGAATTTGAGTTCAAAGGTAACCTAGGGATGGTTCCATGACATTAGTGTGATATCATAGAAAATCCATCATTTCATGAATTCTCTAAGTATTATTCCTTTTAGAAAATATGCCTACTCACAGATTCTTCGAATCCATTAAAGTATGGAAATCTCAAAGTCTTGTAAGGTGTGAATGAATTCTTGAATATGATCTTATAATTTGAATGGAAGTGATTGTGTGATGTTAGGAAAGACACGATAACTTGAATTCAGATTGAATTGATCCATTTGAAAAATTCCGTTTCCTCTAGATTCCTCGATCTCATAGACTCTCGAAGAATCTGCCTGAGTGCGGATTCCCCAAAAATTCATCTATCCCCAAAATCCCTGAAGGTATGAAAATCTCGAAATTGTTTGATTTTCCACTTTAAGGTTTTGTGATGGGATTTTTCAATGTTTCCATGATAGTTTGAGGTTAATTGTGATGTTTATAGACTCTCATGGTTATCTTGATGATATGTTTGGATTCAATGCTTTATTTTGCTTAATATCATGATAATTGTTGTTTCTTTCTAATAGATGCAGGCCAAGTCTAGTCAAGGGAAGGGATCTAAGGCAAAGACATCTAAACCTAGTCTAGAAGAACCTCAAAGTAGATTTGAAAGGATGAATTATTATTTCAAGGGTGTTTGGCCTGAATTCAAGATTATTTTGACATGGAGCAAGATCAATGATACCAACATGGGCCATGTAGATTATGATGAATTCAAACATAGGATGTTTGGGGATGCACCTTCCAAGCTTGCTGAGATCATCACCCATACAATATTGGCTCAAGCTGTAGGATTTCCATCCACACTACAATATCTAGAGTTAGTCTTGGAGAGTGACAAGCACTATGATTCAGATAAGAGGGTGATTGTTGGTGCTCAAGGGAGGATTATGGCCAATCTAACTGAAGAATCTATAGCAAATACCTTCAACATTGGATCACATCACAATCTAGTAAAGATAAATATAAAGGAAGCTAGGGACTTTAATGTAAAGTATCTTGATAGGCTTTGGCCATAATGAATAGCAATTGGATTGCTAAGCCAAAATTACACTACTCAAATTTGCCCAATAAATTGCATAGGAGTGATTTCAAATTAGAGTATAATGATATGATTAGCCTCTTGGGAAAGATAATGGGATTATAGGAGGATTTCATATTCAAGAATTGGATGTTTTATGCTATCTCACAAATTGTGAAGGGAACCCATTATCACTAGGTGGGTATCTTGAGTGACAACCTGAATGTGCAATTGAGGAATGTACAAGAGACCAAGAAATTAACCATGACCTCCTACCTTGTATACTTGTTGGCTGGGAAGAATAAGTACAAAGGGTTGAGTTGCAAGGGAGTCCTTAGCAAGAATAAGATATGTGATGTTTACCCTCAACTCCAATTTAATACTTCCAATTATAGGAGGGTAAATGATGTCTTTCTCATGTGTATCACCAGATTGTTACAGGATGCACGACATGTCATAATCTCAATAGAGGCTATGGAATTGATAAGGAAATATGGTCAATGGTTTATTTAGTTCCCAAGGTTCTCTTGTATTAGAGTGCAAGGATCACTGGCAATGCCCATAAGAATACTAATATAACCAACAAATAAACTCATTTCTTCTAGAATTAACTAGGAAGTTGGTGGCCTTTGATACAGTTGTGAAGGATATGCACAAGACAGGAATGGGAGCTGAATTCCCATTGAGAATTGGGGTCATGGAAGCCTGTCCCTCCATTTAAAGTGCCCATTATTTTGAGAAGGAGATGGTGCAATTCCATTTATATTGATCCACACAAAAAATAAAAACTTTGATCCCAATGGAATTGCTCAATACTTAGCAAATAAGGAGTACAGGCACAAAATTCACATTGAGGATTATTGGGCCAATTGTTAGAGACAAACTTGAGGATGTGGCCATTTACATATCTAACCTAGATAAATATCAAGGATCACAAATAGAGTGGGAGAAATCTTTGGTTATATATGAGGATGAGTTATAATAAATTAAGTTGAGAGTAAAATTCATCCTAGTTCCTAATCCAGTAGAACTTGATGATGTGTTATCTAAGGTTAAAGAGATTTCTAGAGGAGAAGAAGATAAATACAAAGGGGATGACTCATCCTAGCTGCCTAGGATAATGTGCCCTTTGCATTGAGCTTATTGAGAATACAAGTCAACCACATCTTGAATTCTTTGCCATGCAATATTTAATTGTAATAGTTTCCTTTTAGAGCCGACCTTGTATTATATTATTGAAAATTTAAATTAGGGAATTCAAAAAAGTTTCAAGGCCAACCACTTTGGATGACCTAATTATAAAACCCTAATTTCTCTTTGAGGTTAATCTTAGAACTAGTTGCAGTTTATTTGTGTTTATGACAAAGTGTTTGAGGTGTTGAGGAATATTCAATCCATAATTTTAGTGATCTACTTATTGTGGATTGCTATGTAAAGTTAGCCTAGGTCTACTCTAATTTGGGCTCAAGTTCAATTGTTAGCATTTGAATGAATGTTTGAATATTTACAATTTGAAAATCTTTAATTCCTTTAGAGATTGCACTGTCTTTGTGATAATGTGGTTTTAATCTTGGCTAACCAAAGATTGGTTTTGTGAGATTGGTCCATCTTGAACACTATTATTTACACAATTTTTCTTAGGTTTTAAATTAGATATATCTCTCAAATCCTTATATTTTTATGTTTTTATGATATTATTAGAGCAAGATTCACAAGGCATCACCATTATTGTTACATTTGATGAATTTCAAGCTTCCAATTTTTTTTTTTAAGGTCCCTTGTGATTACCAACATTTTCAAATTTATTGTTTAGTTGTTTTGCATTGTCAAGACCTGACATTAGAGACCCCGTGGTTATTTCTTGAGGCTTGTTGATAGAAATCTACCTTTCAAGAGAGAGAGTACCTGTATTTTGTTTGAGTTATTGCAGTGCTAAAAACACCATCAACAACACAATAATTTAACTTTATGATAAATTATAAATTAAATTTTCATTAAACCATTTTTAATCATCTTACATCTGATTTCATCTTTCTTTCTCTTGTACAGAGTGGTTTAGGCCATTTGGGTAGTTTGTGTGGTGTGAAGAGGTCTCTTGATTATAGAGATGATATGAGTTAGATGATTTCATGGGTTGCATTTGATTATTTCATGGACTACATATAGTGTTTCTCATGGACTTAATATATTGTTTCATGGACTTTATTATTGTTAAATAGTAATTTACACATGTGCATTTATGCATTTTATGTGAAATTTTAATATGTAATTGATAGGACATATTTATACTTTACAAAAGATTCATAGTCAAGACATTAATAGAACATTAATGTGAAATTAAATACAAAGATGAAATTAAAGTTGAAATTAATAAGACATTTAAATATTTATACTTTACAAATTTAGTTATTCATAGTCAAGGCATCAACTTATCAAAGAAGTATAAATGATATAATTAAGTATAATTAAGGGGATTAAATACTTCAAAGTACATGTCTCATATTTAATCACAATTGATATAATTAACTTAGAATTTAGGATGAGCCATCATAACAATCACATTCTATATAATTTAAATAGTGTCAATTTTTATTTATTTCATGTTGTAATAAGGTGTCTTAAGGGGTCCTAATATGACTTCTTGAGGGGATCAAATAAGTTCTCAAAATTTGGTGAAATTTCCCAAGGAAACCAAATTTAACAATAATATACATGATATTCTGTGATTATACAATCAAATATAATGTTTCAAAGTAGGGAAACTCATCATAAAAATGATATAATTAAGTATAAATATTTAGTGATATAATTAAGTATTAGACTTTAGCATGACTCATCATATCGAATGATATGATTAAGTATAAATATTTATGATATATCCTAATAGGACGTGTTAAGGGGATTGAATACTTCAAAGTATATGTATCATATTTAATCACAATTGATATAAATTTGTAACTTAGAATTTAGGATGAGTTATCATAACAATCACATTCTATAAACTTTACATAGTGTCAATGTTAATTTAATTTATGTTGTAATAGGATGTCTTAAGGGGATCAAAGAAGTTCTCAAATTTTGGTGAAGTTTCCCAAGGAAACCAAATTTAACAATAATATACATGATATTTAGTGATTATACAATCAAATTTAAAGTTTCAAAGTAGGGTGACTCATCATAACAAATGATATGATTAAGAATAAATATTTAGGATATGTCTTAAGGGTATGGAATACTTCAAAGTACATGTCTCATATTTAATCAAAATTGATATAATTATGTAACTTGGAATTTAGGATGAGTCATCATAACAACCACATCCTATGCAATTTAAATAGTACCAATGTTAATTTAATATATGTCATAATAAGATGTCTTAAGGGGTCCTAATACAATGTCTTAAGGGGATCAAAGAAGTTCTCAAATTTTGGTGAAGTTTCCCAAGGCAACCAAATTTAACAATAATCTACATGATATTTAGTGATTATACAATCAATTTTAAAGTTTCAAAGTAAGAAAACATGCACATTTAACAATCAAAATATATAGAATATTGATTTTGATATATAAAAGTGTAGAGTATAATTGTGTATGTACATGTATATAAATTTGTAAAAAATGTGTAATTGTGTAATTATGTATGTACATATATGTCAACTCAAAATAATTTTTACATAATTTGGCTATGCCATCTCAAGAAAATCTGAAACTTGTGCGTAAAATATAGTGGGTCTTCACACCACCTAATATCAAAATGATACAAGAAATAACAATGAAATCATCAAAATATGTATTTTAATTTATATAAAACTATCTATATGTACACAACTTGTACCTGTATTTAAAAGTATTCCACACATGTATGTAGGTTGAATTTCCATCCTCTCTTTTTTGCTTCAAAGTATGCGATCAATGTAATGATGGCTTAAGGATACAAAAAAGGATAATAAATTAATTTTAACTATTAATGTACAAGCAATATCAATATATAATCAAAAAATATTATCTAACTAATAATTACGTATTTTTACCAAGTATTCCATGTTGTCTAGGTTGAATCTGCATGGACTCTCCTTTTCATCTCAAAGTATGTGATGAATTTGTGATAATGGATTAAGGATATAAAAGGACAATTTAAATCAATTTCAACTAATAGCATACAAGAAATATCAAAAAATGTATTTAATATATTTAAAAGGGCAATATAAAATTAAAACTATATTTACTTATTCCATTGTACCATCTATGTTCTCTCCTTTTTGCAACTCATCTATGATTGTCTCATGCTCTTTCATAGAAATTATCCATAGCTCTTTATTTTTAGGTCTTCCATAATACCTCACTAGTTTTATATTTGTTGTCACCACTAAATTTGAGTAGTGTATAATATTCTTATGTGTTTCATAATACTCGAATGTAGGAAGACCATTCTTCATTATTAGTTATTTTTGTATCCAAGTTCCAACAACCACCACCAAACCTATTAGATAACATTTAATATCCATCATCAAAGAAGTCCTCAATTTTTTCAAGGGGATCACCATACCTGCTGGATAGTGATAGCCATCATCATATTCTCAAGGTTCTATTAACTTATGTTTAGTCTCCACACAATGAGCCAACCAATATTCTATTTCCTCTTTTTTCCTCTTAGGTGCAACAATAGCATAGACATGTCCTACAAACAAAGTTTTATTTAATAACTTGCACTTGGCCATATAATTTGACCAATCTACATACATCCATTCATATGTATATAAATAAATAAAAGTATTACAAAATAGTTATAAAGTGAATAAAATGAATTAAATTTCCTTCTTATACAAGGTCTGAAACACATTCATATTTTTATAATGCAAGAACTTGATCATTATCTTCAATTTTTGTTTCATATTGATTGTGTGCTTGTGAAGGTGTCAACGATCTTTGCTTCCACTCATCAACCCATTTTGTATTTTTAGATTCTTCCCAATCTCTTGAAATACAAAACTGACAAAAAAATGTAAGCTCCCTTGTCTAGATAGTCCATGTGCTTGCATTCAAACTCTTAAATGAATGTCATTTAGTAGATCCATTGATTTTATCACAATCAAGTCTAGGTAGAATTTTCTCTTATTCAACCAACCAAAAAATAAGTGAACTCTAGAGTACTCAGTTGAACCAGGTGTAGATAATCTTGTATTGCACCAATCCATAATCCCATGTGCATCTTTAAATTTTACTACATCCTCAAATTTCAATTATTCTCTAGTAGGAATTATTTTAACACATTCACTAGCTCCATCATGTTCTCCTTTACCATGTCCAACTTCAAAAAAGCTCCACATATGTTGGACATTATGTTCCTTGTGAACCCTACTTAACCAATAGAACATTTGAGCATTCTTGAACTGTCTTGTACGATTATCTGACCATATGAGATGTTTTGTCATCTGGATTCCTCTTTCTCTTAAATTTATATAAAATATATTGAAAAAACTTTGACGAGTGAAATAGGTTGTCAGTCAAATAGAAATGATACTCCCTCAAAAAAATTCTATCATCATCTATGCTATCATATGCATGTCTATAAATAATATGAGCAAACATGTGAATTGCATTGAATTGTAATATTGTGATTGGATTTCCTCTTGTAGAGCTAGAGCATAGTTTTTGTAAAATCAACCACTGATAGTATAGTACCAACTAGAAATGTGTTTCTATATGAATGAAATTTTCCATCAATCCATCAAGCGTGTTGAGAGTGCTTGATATATTTTGGTACAATCTTACTCTAAAATTGTGATATGAATGCATGTACACTAATTTTTTCTGTAACTAAATCACAATGCTTTTCAAATTTTCAATATTTTAAAGAATAGTCAAATTATTAGATCTTTTAACATCCAATAATTGTTGTCTAAAATAATTATCAACACTTTCATGCATACAAAATCTTAAGAATGAAAGATTTCCACAACTAGTGCATTGTCGAGAAATACATGAACTTAAATAAAATAATTTCCCATTTGATTTTTCACAAAAAAAACTTGATATAAAATCCCTTATTGTTTCAAGTGGCATATTAATACCACATTCCTACATAATCGTGTTAGTATGTAAAGTACAGCATATATATATAAAAACATAATAAAAAAAATGAAATTAAACATGTGTTTTTCAACAACAAGATATTTGTTGCTTATTAATTTTTACATACCAAGGTTTACATTTTTTAAAAGACCTTTGACTTATTTTAATATTACTAGGTAACACTAAATCACCACAAAAGTTTCTATAAAATTCAGTTTGTGTTGTATCTAATAGGTGTTTTGGATGAGGATTGCAAACTTTGGACCCCACTCTTAATTTTAAAACATCTCTAGGATTATATGATACCCTAGTATTATCATGCCAATATTTTTCAATTTAATATTTCATTTCAACATTCAATTTTATGTCAGACCTTGGGAGTTGACCACTAAAACTCCAACATTGGTTAATTAGATTATTTTCTATACTTTTCTCATTTTCCACATTCTCATCAATTGCATCATTATTTAACATTGAAATGAATTTTTTTATGACAAAATAATTCTTTGTATAATCTATTGGCATGCATTCTTATTTGTCTCTGTAATGCCCCACCTTGCAACCCTAAAGGAAGTTGCAATTAACATCATAAGCGAACCAATTTTTTTTTATAAAGTACATTTAACATACACATTCACTTACTAATTAACAACAACCTCTAAGGCTACAAGGTTAGGATTACTTAAACCCACATATACATATTACATATAACCATATTATTATGAACTTTATGATATAAACATCATACATCATAAGAATACCACATAACATAATAAGATAACCAACCAAGATACAATCTCATAAACATTATCTTAATCCAATAGATACATCACTCATTCCCAGAATGAGACACTAGTACAAATGTATTACAATTACATAACTCCACCTCTTACAAAAAAGGGATAAAGTAACTTATACAAATTAAAATATTACAATGCAAGAAATTACAACAAGAACCGCGAGCTGTCCATCTGGATGTCTCGCCACCAAGTACTTAAGATCGATGGGGACCCAACGGTTTTGGTGCATGTTCCACCCAACCAATGTGGTACCCGAAAGCCCACCCCCCATGCTAGGAGATAGTAACAAAGTAACATAGACAAGATTCTACTACCTCTAACCAAAGGCAGACTCAAACTGACTCATACTGTTATAACCAACCAAATGAATTAACAAGTACAACTCATTCACTATACAAGTACGAATCAAATACAATACATATACAAATCAAGTACAATACAAGTATAACTCCAACATCACTGACATAGGTCACATTGCTTCCAGACATAAAGTAGATCAAGTATGTTCAAATAACCATACACATAAAATAATTAACAACAGTTGTCATAGATAGAGTGTCATCGCAAGGTTTGCCATGAGATCTCCTCTGGGCATTCTTCATAGGCTCCGGCACAAGTAATCCTGGTGGCCTCAACCGAATCCCGGCACTCATACTCACTCATGTGGAATCAACTACCTCTCGCAAGAGCAAGATAGTTGATCTTGTCATTCCAGGCCTTCTCTCTCATCCCAAGTCTAAACAAGCCCTTGTGTCTATGAGTGAGGATTAAATTATCTTGATTAGTGTGAACTGCATCCTAATCATCTAAGTACATTAATTTAATTATCACTTGATTAACTCACTTTTGAAGGTTACCTGGTTTACCACTTTGGGCTCCGGCCCCTAACAAAAGCCACTCTTCTAATGGACAACACACACCCAAATAATCCACCAAGGAAACCACAAGTGCAAACCAACTAAGCATCATAATCCACTCCAACACAAGGAGGATACAAATAATAAAAACTCACTCCAAACATCTTGGAGGCAATAACACATAGTCCACTCCTTTCATAGGAGGTACAAAATATCTCACTCCAAACATCTTGGAGGTAACAACACATAGTCCACTCCTTTCACAGGAGGCAATAAGATGAAACCACATAACAAGGTCACTCCATACAAGGAGACACGGATCCCATAATCCGCTCCTAAACCAAGGAGGTGCAAACATCCCCGTTCATGAAAATTGGGTAAAACTGAAAAGATGCCATGCACTACCCAAGGGAAAACAACTGGATGGCATAAAGATTCAATAACCCTTATCCTCTAAGTTCTTCTGGAAGACTTATAATTTAGGACTAACACTAAATCCCAAAACCAACAATGCAACTTGACGACATAACAACAAAAACATTCAAGTCATCAATCAAATCTAATATTTGGATTTCCTAAATCCATACTCATTCAATAGGTAGTGTTGACAAAGTCAAGGACATGATAAGTAGATCATCTAAAATAATCATAACCCCTATTTCCCTTTTCATTATTGGAAATCTAAAACAATTAAACTTACTTCCCTTTAATGAATACAAAGAATTAAATCATTTAAGATAAGCATGAGGAAGATACTACTTTTGGATATACTAAATCCATATCTTTTTCATAATCAAATCACAATGATTCAATTAATCTAAAAAGAAATTAATAAATAACATAATTTATTGCCTCATCAATAAAACAACTTCTTAATTTACTTTTAAATCGACACAAATCCATGCAAGTAAACTTTTTCCATTTCCTAACCAAATCTTACATCTCATTCAATTTTCTATTTAAAACATTCAATCACTTTGATATAATAACATATTGTTTCTCTATCCATTTTCCATATACACTAATCAATCCATTTTTAAATCTCTATTCAATAATACATTGCATGCATCTCATTAAAATAAAATACGATAATAAATTTTACACTGAATATATATATATATATATATATATATATATATATATGCTCCATATTATATAAACACCATTAATATTCCATTCACAATGATTAGATTTCTTTATGGAACTAAATAAAATATAATAACTATTTGCCTTTTTCAATAAAGTTAGTTCCTAAATTTACTTCCAATGCAACCTAACACTATTGCAAACAATCTTTTCAATTTTCTATCCGGAATCTATGTCTCATCAACTATCCATTTAAAAACATGCAATTCCATCAATGTATAAAAATATCTTTTGGCTTGTCTATTTGGCCACGCATTCATATTGTTTATAATTAAATCTCATAATTAAAAAACCATTTAAATATAAATATTTCTATAATTCTTCAATATATTTAAATATCTTTTTTCCTTATCAATTTTGACCATACATTCAAAACTTATCATTTAAATTCTTCATGCAAGGCTAAATTACACGCACTTAAATAAAACAAGGTAAATACTGATTGAAAATACTTATGAATATATATATACATCTCAATATATTTTCTTCAATCATATTAACAAAATAACCATTTCTTTTTTTAAATCAAGAAAAATTATTTCAGTTAAAAAAAAATATCTTTCTCTATACATTTTCTATACATACTAATTATCTCTTTTAAAACACTAATAATACCCAATTTGCAAACAACAGAATAAAATAAGATAAAATATTATTTATTCTCTCAAATGGATATATACCTTCACTATATATATACTAAATATAAATTAATATATTTAAATATATTTAATCATTAACATATCTTCTATCCTTTGCAGAATATCAAATTGATTAATTCAAAATAAAATATCCTTTATCATCAATATTTCAAAATATAAATATATTTTTCCAATTAAATCAAATTAATAATTGGACCTTTTACATATGGATTTAAATTCCACAATTCAATTTTAAATTATGCATTCTTTAAATCAAATATTTAACTCCTTCAATTAAACTTTAACATGCCATTTTAAAATAACAATAATTTTCCCATATGTTTATAATTTTAATTCCACTAATCAATTTACAAATTTTATTTAAAATAATATAAATAAATATAATACTTTAGTATTATAAATTATAATATAAAATATTATTAAATAATATTTTAATATTATAATAACAATACATAAAATATTAATATTTATAAATATCAATTTATTATTATTTTATTTTCAGAACAGCCATGGGAAAATAATTTAACAGCAGTCTCATGTTTTAAGAATAACTCAAAAACTACGATCTGGGTATTTGAGATTTTTGGAGAAGAGTTATAAAATTTCAATATGCAAAAACCCTTTAAATTTCTTGAAAACCCAGTTTGTGAAAGTGAAGTTATAGTTGGCGCAACCAGACCATTTTACCATGAAAATATAACTATACTGCAGATTTTAAAATCCGATTTTTAAAAATAACAAAAGGTTTCATTTTCTAAGAACATTCTAAATGCATTGTTCAATCTCTATGTTTAATTTCAATAACAATAAAATCGATTTCTCCAAATAATTTAAATTCAACTAAGGTTTTCACAATTTTCACTCAAGAATTTTCACAAGCAAAGGCTATAAATTTGTTTAATTCTTTTCTTCTAATATCAAATTTATTTTCTAAAACAGATTTAACAAATAAATCTTTAATCACTACTATTTTAAAAAAAACAATCAAGAACAATAAAATACAAAGAGGAAAACCTGGTACAAGAAGCTACAGGAAGAGATGAATTTCTGATGCAAGCCTCCTCCAAAGATTTCCTGAATTTTCTTCAATCCTCCAATGAATCCAATCCAAAATCCAACAAATGCAAACAATCTTTCCTTCAATCAATTCTACAATCAAACTTTCTTCAAACCCTTGTGCAAATTTTCCAAAATTTCTTCCCTGCTGTAAAAATGTATTTTTCTAAAAACTTTCTTGCCCTAAAATTAAAACATATATTCTTATAAATCAAAAATACCTAATTCAACCCTAATTCACATTACATGCAAATTAGATATTTCAATTTCAATTTCAATTTCAATATTTACAACCCTAATTCACATTACATGCAAATTAGATATTTCAATTTCAATTTCAATTTTCAATTTCAATTTCACTTTCAATTTTCAAAAACCCACTTTCAATTTAAAATGAAATTTCAAATAATAAATTAATTTTCAAAGTTGCAACCAATTTCCCAAATAAACATTTAATTACAATTTCTAATTTAATTCCCACACGTCTATATAAAATTCCAAAATTAATTTCAATTCTTTTATTTCCTTTCATTCTCTTTCATCACGTTTAATTAATTAATTTAATTATTTAATAACTAAACTCAACCCCTTGGATCAAATTTAATTAATTAAATAAACTAAATATAATTAATTAATTTAAGTAGAAACTTTTATCCACATTGCATTATTTAAATTAAATAACCATCAACATGATTTAAATGCAATTATTCTAAATATCTATTTCCAACTCAAGAATGTTTCAGAATTAAATAACATCAAAGCAAGACAGACAATGACTCAACACACACAATTGATGACACACTAAGGGTAGCGTATAAACTTGACACATGTTACCTAGCTACTATCTCCCATTCAACTTAACCGTTGGATCGACACGCTCAAACCTGTGAAACCAGGTGGAGTCGATGTCATGTACCTGCAATCCTGCAACCAAGTAAACAACATCATACAATATATCCAGCATATAATACACACCGCGAAGAAGGAATTACGGATTCGTAAGGCGCTCGCAAGCGAGTGATGCGAACTCGTCCTCTTCACCAATACACTCATCGAAACTGACACTTCTATCATAATCTAGTAATCTCATAATAATATCTCATGTTAACTCTACAACAACATTAATCTATAATGCATGTGAAACAATAATCAGATAACTACATCCCACAATAATATTTGTCACTCAATAGTAGCAATCAAAACATTATAACAAAATATATCCAATATCAAAGTAATTGCAACCAAACATAGCATAAAACAACTTGAACAAGAATCAAAACGGAGGGGTATTACAGTCTCCAAGAAAGCTTACCAAGAATATTATCCAAAACATTGCTTTCAATTTTAAAAAATATATATTTTCATTTTCAACATAACAGCTTGGACTTTTCATTTTCATTTTCAATTTCAAAATGATTTTCATTTTCATCAACAAAATAGTTTTCATTTTCATTTTTAACAAAAATAATTTTATTTTCATTTTCAACAACAAAACAATTTTCATTTTGATTTTCAACATCAAAATGATTTTCAACTTTGAATTTTCAACAAGTTATAAAAAATCTTCTTCTTTATGAATATTATCAATGTAAACATCATTAAATCCAAAATCTTGTAAAACTTATACAAAAAAATTTATCGTTTCACTCAAAGGTGGATTTGAAGATGTACCTAGATTTGTTCTTATTGAAACATTATCCATAACACTGAAAACGGGATTTGAAGACATGTCAGGACTAGTTTGTATAATCGTATTATTTTCCAAATTAACCTCTTGCAAATTAGCATCATCTACAACCATGGTATCCTCAATGTTTTTATCTTTGATAGTTGTGGAATTGGATGCTTCAACATTATTCATTGATTGAATCCTCATTCTTATATCTCTTTGTCTTTGTCCCTATTTCTCTCTCTTTTCTTTAGTTTCTTCAAGGGTCAATACCTTCCTTTCTTTCCTCTTATTACAAGCTTGTGAACCCATGATTATAAAATTCTCAAGAATAAATGAATGTCAATATTGAAAGTCTTCATCTTTTTTTACTCCTTCAAAGAAGTAGAAAATGAACACAATTCCACTCAAAAAACTATTCCAATGATGCCTCCTTTCAAAACTCAATTCAAATTGTAAGTTGAAGACCCGTAAAGTAAAAACTTGATAGAAGCTAGGTGAAATTGTCATAGTCATCCATACATGTAAGTTGCATAATTGACATCAAAAAAATTCTAGTAAAAATTTTAAAAAATGGGTAAAAAAGAAATGGGATCCTATTTTATAATCAGGATCTCATAGTAAATAGGATCCCGTTTATAAAATGTGATCCATAGTAAATGGGATCCCATTCATAAAACGAGATCCCGTTTGTTTTTCAACAGTTTGAATAATAAATAAAAGAAACGAGATCCCATTTACAAAACAAGATATTGTTTAAAAAGCGGGATCTCATTTACAAAGCAGGATCCTATTTACAAAACGGGATCTCGTTTACAAAGCAGGATCTTGTTTACAAAGCAAGATCCTATTTCTTAAAATTTGAATTTTTTTTCAGGTTTTTGGCTTGACTTTTGGTTCAAGAAAAGGCTTGGGGACCCAAACCTAAGCTTTGGTTTTGGTTTGACTTGCAACTTGAAGGTCATGTCAATGTCACAAAAAAATAGTGACTTTGGACATATGTTTGAAGACCCTTTTTGCAAAAAAAATTGACCAAATTAAAATCCATTATAGATGAGATAGTGTAGAGTCCAAATATGTAATTTCTTTTACAATTGATTTTTTTTTCTATTTTTTAATTAATTTATGATGAACTTAATCCATAAACTTGAAATATCAAGGGTTTTTAGTATTTTAATAACATTTTATTAAAACAATTTTTTAAAGAAATTGCACAAAAACGTGCTTCAAACAATTATTTTCAATTAAAAAAAAATCAAAAAATGATAAGTTTGGGTAATCTTTTGCATGATGTACATAATGATTTTTCAAAATGACGAATATGGCTGGTAAAAATTTAACAAAAAAATATTCAATAAAAAATTACAAAAACATATTGAAAATGTGCTTTAGTGAGTTACAAATATTTTCCCAAAAATATTTAAAATAATATTATTATTTAGATCTCAAAATATAGATGACATACACATGCATGGTATGGTAAAAAAATTAAAAAAATGTGCTTCAATGAGTTACAAATATTTTCCCAAAAGGATTTTTTTAAATGTGATTATTTAGATCAAAATATGGATGATGTACACATGCATGGTATGGTAAAAAAATAAAAATAAAATAGTGATTTTTAGAAACGCTGATTGAAAATTAATTTGTATCATCTCCTGTGTTACCACTTTTTCACTCATAAGCTCAAACAGGTAGAATTACTTATGGATTTTATGTGAATGAGGTGCATTCTAAATTTTTCTTCATTACATTCATTTGTATAAACAAAAAAAATAAGAAGAGATTACGAAGGTTGTAATAGATTATTGCATTTATACAAGTGCATATAACAAAAAAGAGGTAGTCTTTATTGAATGTAAAAATATCCATTGTCTCACACAAGTCGTGAGACTGACTTTTCCTTGATACAGATAAAGACAAATTAATTAATGAATAAATAAAGGAAAATAAATGGGCATGTAGGGGGGGTGACCAGTCATTGCCTGAATGGTTGGTTCGTGGTTGCCTCACTTTGGTGTTGTCCTTGTTGTTTGTCTTTCCTAGTTTATTTGCACTCCTATTCTTGCAGTAGTCAAGCAATGTGTTAGAGTTGTGCTCTAAATAATCAAGGGTCATAAACCATACATGGTCATTTACATCATCTACCTATGCATGTATTAATCCATCTCCATGTGTATTAAAGAGAAATGCATGCCTTAAGTATCTAGGAAAACCATGTGATCAACATACACACAAAAGACATGCATTTTGTTTTTCTAATCTATTTGCTTCATATGCAGATACAGATGTGTTTTTTTATTTCCTTGATCAATCATTTTACATTGTGAGTGGAGGAAAATGTGGCTCCCACAAGGGTTGAGCCCAACTCATAATAAAGTGCACATACACAAATATCATGAGTAAATGTAGATGTGATATATCATTTCTCATCAACAACTATAATAAGAGTGCAATGTGTTTCAAATCATGAGCATAACTGTTACAAGCTCATAGTGCTACAAGAGATTGCAAGAAGAATCATAAACAATAGAGTGCAATGAATATGAGATCTGAGGAGCATGGAAGTATCTTTTCTTGTCAAATAGTATCATGATAAAGATCATATCATAAAGGTTCATCTCATTGATAGCTTATCTTGTTCATAATGATCATACGCAATAGAGAACCATCATTTAAAATTTTGCATTAACAATACCATGCAGATATAAATAGAGATGCAAATAGCAATGTATAATTATGACATTCACCACCAAGAGGATTATCATGGTATACTATATAAGATAGATCCATTACAAATAAGTTTGATATCTTAAGTGCATATTCATTATAAGTCATTTTGATTTTATTGTTATCTTTAGATGCATTCAAATGGATCAACCTCATAGAGTATGCATAGATAAGAATCATACAATGGGTGCTTAAATTTTTACTTCCTTATCAAAAAAATAAGCCATCAGTAGGTTGGACTAATCAATAGAGTCAAGGTTAATGGTGTGTTTTACTAACAAACATTTATAGACCTAGCTAAAGACTCCAAGAGCTCATAATGATAGTTACCAACCAAAGATGATAGAGGATAATCAAAGGTTATAGGTCTTGATAAAGTAATAAAGTTGAGTTTTGAAATTGATGCTCAGTTAAAATTTGAGTCAACCTTTGGTTCCAGTTGAAAATTATGTTCCTTTGGTTGGAACAAGAGATGATCAACTAAGTAAAACAGGGTTGGTGATTTTTATTTCATATTGAGGACATTATGGCTATATGGCAGACTTGAAATAATATGATAACTGAAGGGGAAGATTGATAGCTAAGGTTAACAATAACATAGCTTAGTGGGTAAGTAGTATGAGACATAGAGTTGTTTTAATAGTGAACATGCCACTAAAGACCACAGTGATAATGTCAGTCTCTCAAAATGAAAGATAGTCTAGAGTAGAGGATAGTCCTATGAGAGAAAAATGCAGTTTCTTGTAGGGAGGGCTCTGAGATCACGAGGATCATATGAAGTACACAAAAAACCTTTTTATTTGCAAATCCAAATAAATGTATAAAAGAGAAATTTCTCAATCTTTTCTATTGAGGCCGAGCAAAAAAATGATGAGTAAGAATATATGGCTACAAGCAAAACCCCTCATGAGTTTTAGTTTCAGTAAGCATGGGATGTAAAAAAAAAAAATGCAGTGAAATAGAGGATATCATGGCTATTAATTTTTTTTTGTGTTGAGCAAGGGTTGAACTATTACCATAATAAAATAAAGATCTCACAAAGAAGAAAGGAAAAGAGGCGCGGGTTTCTCAAATAACCCAAAAAATTGCTAACCCTCGTGGGTTTATGTTTGACATAGCAAAGTATAATCAAAGTTTCAGCAGAGCAATGACAATTGTGCCATGAATGGTGTAAATCCTCAAGCACTATAGAAAGAAAAAGTCATGGTTTTTAGGGTTTCAATCCCTCAAAGCAAAGGGTACAACCCTCAAATCTTGCAAGGAGAGTTATAGCCATGCCATGGCTCTGTAGAGGAACGCTAGAAGTTTCTTTTTCCAGAAATGAGAGAATGTGAAATCCATGGCTATGAAGTAAAGCAAATGCAAAACCAAGAATCCTCTATTTTGCAATGGTCAAGGGAATATATAGGAGAGTGAGACATATACATTATTTTTCATTTACACAACTTGAAAAATGAACTTTATTAGTGAAGAATGAGTAGAAAATGACTTACTCGAGTTCCTGAAGGTCATTTCTTCTGAGAAACTGCCCAAAATTTTCCATTAAAACTCCATGAGCTCCTGGTAAAACCTTATGGAAGCGCCTTCCAGTGTTCAAGATTTTGCATAGTAGAAAATGAAATAAGGATGACTACTTTTCCCATGAGTTAGTATTAGGGTTTCACAACCCTAAAGTGGTCAATGTGAGCTTGGTCTTTGATACCTATGTTTTTAATAAATGAAGATAAACTATTGGGCCCATGGGGTAAGTTTTATATTTCATGCCTTAGGCTATGAATCACATATACCTTGTAATAATCCTTTAAGACTTTATTATATTTGTTTCATTTTTCTTGTATTTTTATCATAATTTGTATCTTGCATTCTTTTGGAAGTGTAAAAAATATTTACCTTAAGTGATTAACTTATAAATCACTTAGGAGTAGATATTGTTTCAATGCAAAAACAAGGTGCTTGAAGCTTTCAACGTATGCAAGGAAAGAGCTATATGGATTTATGACTTTTGAGAGCATCTAGGGAGGTTGGAATCAATTTGAGAACATATGCCAAAGCTATAGGAGCTGTTTTTGACTCAATTATGAATTTGGAGGGCATCTAGGGGTGGTTGTGAGAGGTTGAGAGACATTTGGAGGGAATTTGGGCATGTTGACTCAGTTTGAGACACTTGTGAGTGGCTTTTATGGTTTGATTAAGTTTTGCATGACTTTTTCAACCATTTGAAGCCCTTTTGGAGATGATCTAGGAGCTATATTCTTGGCCAATTAAGTGCATCTAACCCAAGTTGTTGGAGAGGACTACTTAGTCTCTTTTGTTACCCATTGTACTTAGTTTTGATTATGTAGATTAGAGACACGGTGACTTTCACAGTCCTTTGGCACATATTTTGCATCTTTTGTAACTCTTGGAGGTATTGAATATAGTTTACCTTGTTCATTTATAGACTTGATTCTTCACCATCTTGTTCTTACAGTCTAGTGTATGCTCCATGATTGATCAGACTATCTTGTAAATGAACTTAGTTTCATTATAGTTTTGTCTCATGACTTATACCTTTTCTATAATTAGCATGCTCATTCAATTTATTGATTGTGTCGGTTAAGTACAACCATTTTCTTATTGTGAGGTTTTCCCTCCTATTGCAAGTCAAATTATTTGATCTTTTAGTAAAATAATTATGTATGGAAATTGATGTGATAAGTTGTGTAAACTAAATTTACGTTAGATTTGAACAAAGTGTAGAACTTTGAGTCTCATTATCTCCTATTAA
The DNA here is from genome assembly GCA_007115665.2 of Sequoiadendron giganteum. NCBI lineage: Eukaryota > Viridiplantae > Streptophyta > Pinopsida > Cupressales > Cupressaceae > Sequoiadendron > Sequoiadendron giganteum. Next base: position 311,312,083 of record CM021104.1, read on the forward strand.
GGTTGGTGTATCACTTTATTTTATGCTTTTCCTTTAAGTTCTAGCATTTCATTTTCAAACAAATCCTTCTCCCCTTTTCTTACAAAGAGTTTGTAGTTAGGTGATTACCAGTTAGGAAGTCGGCCTTCTCCAGAGGTTTGGTCTCATTCAAGTATTTATACTTTGAGATCATTCCCATGTTTCACTAGATCATTGAATTCCAAATTCAACAAGGTGCAGATTTAAGTGATGACAATTTTTGGCACATCCGGTGGGACACGTCCATCAATGCCTTTTGCTAGTTTAATGTGCAATCAGTGATTTTTAGGGCCTTCCAAGAGGTTTTTTAGGCACATTTGGTGACTCCGTAAAGTGAAAGAACAACAAAACTAGTGCTATCCAAGCTTATGGAAAGAGTACAAACAAGAAGTTCCAGAGAGTTTGAATTTTTGCAGCTATCACCACCCATAAGATAGGACAAAGTAGTGAAAAGAGCACCTACTTCTAAGAGAGCCTACTCTACACCATCTGGTTTTAGGCTAGAATTAGTGTGTTTACCACCAATAAGGAGAGGAAGACGTTCCAAAAAGTAGAGTGAGAATCGTTCTGCCTCACCAAGCCTCTAAACAACAAGATCACCTTCAAGCAGTCCAACCGCATTTTCTATTTTCCCAAAAACTATGTTTTCTTTTTAAAATTCTATAATTTTTGCAAATTCATCAATTGTTGTTCAAACTCTAATTAATCCACCTCAGCCACCTGCACTGGCTAGAAACCAGCCCTTTGTGTCGTTTAATGGAGGCATTCCATTAAACTTGGCACAACACAATGACATACCAATGGCTACTGTCAAGAGTTTACCAATGGTCACAAGGGAGGACTAGACTACCCCAATCAAGCACATACGAGATGTTGCTTTGTTATGTGGAGCTCACCGTATAACCCAGGAAGACGTAGTTGTTAGGCTACTTGTTGTGTCATTAAAGGGAAAGGTGTTGCAATTGTATAGAGGTATAGTAGTGGGCACTATTGCAACTTGGGATGATTTTGGAGACAAGTTGCATAAGCAGTTTGAAGAAAAATCAGATAATGTGTCGCTGGTTGAACAACTTACAACCATAAAGAGAGCTCCTCAGGAGCAGATGACAGACTTCAATTTATGTTTATAGAGAACTTGGGATAGAATCCCTACTATGGTGAGACCTTCTCCTGACAATGCCTTCATGTACTACCTTAGAGCTATAAACACCGATATATTAGTTCAGATATAGTCAATGGGAGGAGTGTCTTTACCAAGTTTATATGAGGTAGCAATTAGAGCTGAAAACAACTTAATATAGACTGGTAAGCTTGCTCCTAAGCCACCAATGCCTCTATTTCCATATATTCATTTGAATATCCCTTTGCAGATACTGCCTTTTGCACCATCGCCACCTATACCAACAATTTCAGCTAATGTCCCCACTACTATAACTCAAGAGGCTATTGTTCCAAGCCCGTCAAATGAGCTACAGGAGATCAAAAGTTTGTTACAGACTTTTGGTAACAAGTTGGTTAACTTAGAGAAGCAATAGTCCTACAAACCACCTTACCAACAACAAAATCAAAGTCAACAACAACAGTGCCAAGGCAACAGGTAGCCTTATCAGGGTAATTATCAAGGCCCAAGGCAGAATGTAAACACAAGGCCTTTTCAGGCATATGCACCAACACCTATTCGTGTAGCTAGGGACCTTGTCCCTATTCAAAATAAATTGGCAGAAAAATATGGGTGGTGCTATCCTTGCAACCAATCTCACAATCAAGCTACCTACTCGAATGGACTCATAAATCAAGCATTGATGGTGCAGAGCATTGTTGGTACACAAGAAAACGTACCAAATAATGGATCTCCACAACAGTAGGAGCAACCTACAAATGATGCTACTCTGCTAAACTAGTAGGGAGATGAGTTTTGTGGAATCAATATAGATGATCCAATCTCAGAAAACATAAGAGCGAAGAAAAGAGCTCTTGATCTTGAGAAAAAAACTAACAAAGGGAAGGTTGTAGTTGTCGAACTATCCACATCACAAGTGCCTTGTGTTGTACAAGGGAACTCTCAAGGAGCTGCCAAGGAGAAGCCACACTTGCAAGTTGATTTTGCTGGTGTAAAGATTCATCATAAGGTAAGTTTGTCTATACCTTTCAATATAATTGATAACATGAAAAAGATGAATGTAACAATGTCTATGTGGGATTCTTTAGTTATCCTAGGTTAGAAAAACATGTTACAATCAACTTTGTTGGGTTTAAAGGTGACTGATGGGACAACAACTGACAACCCATTAAACAACAAGGTAAGGAGGTTAAGCCTCCTCCTTTTTACATTTCCTTAATAATGGGGGATAAGCTAGTTCATAATTGCATGCTAGATAGCGGTGCTAGTAGCTCAGTCATGCCCAAAAATATTGGAGACCAATTAGGATGGATGTATCAACCATTAGGAAAAGGGATTCTTCAATTGGATGGTTCAGTTGTTAACACTGTAGGTATTATCAAGGATTTAAGCTTTACTTTGCATGCTTTTCCTAATTTTTCCATACCTCGGGATGCATTTGTTATAGACTTGCCTCCATTTCTTTCCTTGTGTTTGTCTAGGGATTTCACTACCAAGATTGGGGGGTATTTTTCATCGGATTAGTCCCATTTTCTCTTCAGAATGAGATATGGGACTAAGGTTACCATAAGATCTAAGAAATTGGCCAAGGATCACATAGAGCCTTACAATCCAAGTGTAATCAATGTTGTTCCTATTATTGCAGACACAAATTGTGTCATTTTTACTGACAGTGAGCTTGCTAGTGCCCAAGAGCTACGAGCTGAAAGTGTTCCTGATGTGCTATTACATGAATGGGCAGCAGAAAATGTAATGAACATTCCTAATGATCTCATTCAGGATGTTGGTATAGGAAATTATGTGCTTCATGAACCTGATGTAGAGGTTCCAAACCTTGAAAAGAGTACAAATCAGTTGATGGAAAAATAAAATGAACTTTGGGAGATGTTTTTTGATGGTTCCAAAATCAAGTATGGAGTTGGTGGAGGTGTTATGCTTGTATCTCCACAAGGTGATAAGTATTTTTCAGCTTTTTGTTTTGCTTTTGCATGTTCTAATAATTCTGTTGAGTATGAGGGACTTATTCAAGGACTTGAATGGGCAAGAAAATGATGAATCAACTTTCTCAAGGTTCATGGAGATAGTGAACTAATTGTTAATTAGGTTAGTTGGCTTGAATGCTGCCAAGAATGATGCATTGAGGTCTTATAGAAATAGATTATGGGATATATTAGAGGAGTTTGAGGCCTTTAACTTAATTTATATCCCAAGGAATCAAAACAATCATGCAGATAGACTTTCTACCATTGGTGCATAGTTTGATATCCCAAATTATATGAAAAAAGAGAAGATACAACAATATGTCAAAATTGTAGCCAGGCCATCGATTCCTGATAACAACATCAACTAGCAGGTATTTTGATAGTGACGAGCAGATTTTAACCCATTTTCTTGAGGAAGATCAATTTTCTATAGCTAATCAAGAGAAACTTAAACAACAGTATGATGATCAGATCATACAATTGAAGACAGACAAGATTCCTAAGGGTTTAGTTACCTTAGAATCAATTTTCAATTCTGATGATCAGCTTAAGAAGAGAAAATTCAACATTCAAGTGAAAGAAGACCATTATGAAGAAGTTGAAATCCTTAAGGGCAAGCTTCTTAAATTAGGAAATATTTGTTCAGCTAAAGATAGGAAGGTCTTTATTGCTTTATGCCAAGAATATCAAGATGTTTCCACATGGAAATATTCTGATTTAAAGGGTTTTGACCCTCATATTGCTCAACATACAATTGAGTTAGAACCTGATGCTAAGCCTATTAGGCAAAAGCAGAGACCTTTGAACCCCAAGCAGTATTATATTCCCAATTAAACACACATCCTGGGTTTCTAACCTTGTTCTGGTTAGAAAGAAGAATTGGGAGATAAGATTATGCATAGATTTTAGAGATCTTAACAGAGCACCATTAAAAGACATTACCCCTTACCCTCAATGGAATAGATTTTGCAAGTTGTTGCTAGTTCAAAAAGATTTTCTCTTCTAGATGGGTATTCCGGTTATAACTAGATTTTAGTCAAAGAAGAGGACCAATATAAAACAAAGTTTACAAAAAAGTGGGGCACTATGGCCTACAACAGAATTCCTTTTGGCTTATCTAACGTTGGTGCCACATTTTAGCGGGCCATGGATATGGCATTTCAGAATTTAATTCAGAAATTTCTGCTTGTTTATCTAGATGATGTAAATGCTTATTCCAAAAATGTAGATGAACACTTGTCACATCTCAAGCAATTTTTTGAAAGATGCAGGGAGTTTAGAATATCCCTGAATCCAAAAAAGAGTATCTTTGCAGTTCATGAAGGTAAGTTGCTAGGACACATATTGTCAAAGTAGGGAGTTACTATTGACTATGAAAGAGTCAAAGCCATACTTGAATTGCCATTACCCAATCACAAGAAGGGTCTACATATATTTTTAGGCAGAATTAAATTTTTAAGATAATTGATTCTTGATGTTGCAAATTTGTTGGAGCCTTTGACTGTCATGCTTAAGAAAAATGCAATTTTTAGTTGGACTAGAGAAGCCAAAAATAGCTTTGAAGAAATCAAAGAGGCTTTAGCATCAGCCCCAACACTGGTAAATCCAAATTTCTCTAAGGACTTTATTCTATATGCTTTTGGTAGCATTAGTTTTATTTTTGCTATGCTAGTTCAGAAAAAACAATGATAATTTAGAGTAGCCAATAGCCTTTTTTAGTCAAGGTCTTGTTGATTATGAACAAAAATATACATTTGTAGAGAAACACGTCCTTGCTATCATAAGAAGCTTGAAGACTCTAAGAATAAGATTCATGTTATGGTTGCACACCCAAGCATTAAGGATTTTCTACTGAGCAAAGATTTGAATGAAAGAAGAGCAGGGTGGATCAAAAAAGATATGGAATATGATATAGATATCAAAATTACCAAACTTTTTAGAGGTAAAGGTCTTTGTGAGAAACTTGTTGTAGGGTCTAGCAATGAAGAAGAATAAGAAATTGATGTTGTGTTAATAATACTAGTGAGCCTCAAAATTTTCAAGATGATGTACATGTGTTAGGTGCAGGTTGGGTTGAAGATATGACCCATTTTTTACAAACTGGTGAGTGTCCACCAAGTCTAGACAGAGAAAAATGAAGATACTTCAGATTACAGTCAATTCCATATATATTGATTAATGATATTCTTTTTAGAAAAGACTTGAATGGTGTTTTGTTAAGGTGTATTGACACTAATCAAATAGAAAAGGTACTTTATGAGTTTCACGATGGAGTTTCAGGAGGTCACTTTGCTCCAACAACAATAGCTTGGAAAATTATGAGAGCTAGTTATTACTAGCCAAGCTTATTTAAAGATGCCTATGCATGGTCAAAGAAATGTGTTAAATGTTCTTTATTTGCAGGAAAGGAAAAGCTGCCAGCCATGCCTCTGCAACCAATTCAAGTTGAGTAGCCCTTGATGAGATGGGGCATTGAATTTATTGGACCAATAAATCCACCTTCCAATGCTGGTCACAAGTGGGTACTTATAGCCATTGACTATTTTACACGGTAGACAGAAGCAGTAGCTTTGAAAGAAGTTAATGAATCTTCAGTTTTAAATCTCTATGAGGCCATAGTAACCAGGTTTGGAGTTCCTAACTCCATCATTTCAGATAATGCTCTCGCATTTGTGGGGTTAAGAGTTACAGATTGGGTTGTTAAACATGGAATTCATTTGAATACCTCTTCAAATTATTACCCACAGGGTAATGGTTTAGCTGAAAGTACAAAGAAAAATATGATCAAGATCATTAAAAGGACCATGAAGGATAATCAATGAGCTTGGCACACCAAGCTGAAATCTTCATTGTGGGTAGATAGAATAAACCCTAAGAGATTAATTGGTAATTCACCATATGTTCTAGTCTACGAAAAAGAAGCCAGGTTGCAGCTGTCTGTAGAGTGGCCAGCTTTGGATATTGTTCATCAATTGGAGATGTTTGATGAGCAAGACCCAATGTCTATAAGATATGTAGAGCTCATGGAGCTCGAAGAGTCAAGAGATAAGGAAATGAAGACTTTGGAGTATCATCAACTCCAAACAAAGAGAACCTTTGATAAGAAAGCTACAACAATTTTTTTTAAAGAAGGTGATATTGTTCTCAAGTGAGATGTGCTGAAAAGTAGACCAGGTAAACACACGAAGTTTGACAACTTCTGGAGTTTCCTATTTATCATCACTAAATGCAAGGAGCATAATGCATCCCAACTATCAAAGATGGATGGAGAAACATTACCAATCCCATTTAATGGGATTCACCTCAAACGATGTTTTGACGTATGATCTACCTTGTGTAAATGCTAGTTAGGTTTTATGTTTTCAATAAAGTGTTGTTGCACACTAGATTAGATGTAGTTTTCATTCCCTAAGTGTTGTTTCAGGACAACTAGATAGTTTATTTTTGTTGTTTTGTTTCGAATAAGACAAGGTGTCATTCATGTCTATCAATCTGAGTTACACAAGTTCTAAGTCTATTTTAATAAGTCATGAGCAAAGTTTTTGAGTGACTCCATTCCCAAGGATTGGTCTAGGAAATTATGAAGGGAAAATGGGGTGGATCTAATGACCCAAAAGTGCGGAATACATTCCCTTAACACTAAGACAATAGGGGAGAAGACCATTAATAGGTTCAAATAGCTTCTTAAAAACTACATGAGATGAATACAACCAGTAAATAGATAACAAAAATCAACAATCATAGATTGACACAAGATATGCGTGGGAAAACCTTTCTGGTAAAAAACCCACCACACAAAGTCAAGACAATTGTATTACAGTAATAAAAAGATTACAAACAATGTTCAGTCTTCTCTGATCAGCTCACAACAGCTTCAAGTTGTCTCTCACTGTTACAATGTTATGTTCTAACATACAGTTCAAAGTTATTCATTCTTTGTTGTACTCAACTTATCAAGTCATACATTGCAATCAAATGTTATCAATCAACTGTCCATCACCAGGTACATGAATCTGTCATCCAATCACACAACCAATCTGCCCATGTCGATATCCCTACATTGAGACTACAATTACTGTTGTTGCCACAAATACCTCTGGCCAACCAAATTGCAGTCAAAATTCCACGTGGCCATCTTGCATTCGTTGTCACTCTTTGACTCTGAGTCCAACTTGGTCAAACACTGGTCTAAGCCCATCCAACCCATCCAAGTTACTACCACTCTATCGTCGAGCTGAGATGACCCACCCACGGTAAAGTGGTGAGCTCTACCGAGATCCCTCAAGCTTCCTCGTGCAACTGTCGAGTTGAACCGACCTGTCCATGGTGTGGCGGTTTGGCCAACCGAGTCCATCCATGACTTTCCTGTGCTACCAGAGCACCAATTGAGTCGGCCTGCGGTAATGCGGTGAGCTCGACTGAGCTAACCCTTAGACTCCATCGAGCTCATCCACTAACTATCCTGTGCTGCCACTATTCGGGTTGAAACTAGCACAAAAATGAGGTAACCAGTCTGAGGGACCGTTGGTGGTCAAACCGTGCTACCATGGGGGTCGAGAGACCACCCCACGGTAGAGCGGTGACCATCAGCCAAACCACTGGCGGCCTCAGCATGATCACTACGGTGAGTGGACCCACCGCCCATGGTGCAACAGTAATGCCCAAGCTGACCATAGGTGGTCACACCGTGACCACCATGGTCAGGGACTTAACCATCCATGGCACAATGATAGTCAGAGAAATAGGCTAACCAAAACCAACCGCAGCCACTACGGTTAGGGACAAGACTGTGAGCAGTAAAGAGGTGACCGCTACCCTTCCACCGCAGTCTCGCTAAGAGAAGACCTCCGCGGTAAAGCGGTTGAGGCTGAGATGAGGCTAGGTGTGGTACGGCAGTAAATTGTAGAAATACTAGAATTTTTCCAAGTCATGAAAATAGGGGCTTCAAGCTAGAAGTTGAGACACAATTTCCAAACAAGCTCCCACTTGGCGAACATTTTTAGCTTCCCCATGACTTGGAAAAATTACTTTCTATCATAGGCCCCAAGGCCCATCGATTTTACGCACCATATGAACTTGTCTGTGCTAACTGACTTTGTTAAAGTGTCTACAACATTCTTCAAGGTGTCCACATTTTCCAGACTGACCTTGCCATCTTCAACCATATCCCTCACGAAGTGATATTGCACATCAATGTGCTTGGTCCTGACATGAAAGGTCAGATTCTTTGCCAAACAAATGGAACTCTATCTGTCACAAAAAATGGTGATCTACCCTACATTAAATCCAATGTCTGAACATAAACACCTTAGCCAAACAAATTCCTTATAGGCATGAGTTGGAGCCATGTATTCTGCCTCTGTCATGGATAAAGCAACTATAGCTTGTCGCTTGCCCATCCAACTAATTGCTCCACCATTAAGCATGAACGTGTATCCACTGGTGTATCACCTGCTATCAATGTCCCCTACCCAATCTGAATCAACATACCCATGAATGTTGAGAGTCCTCTGTGATGCAACCAAGCTGCCATAGTAACATAAGCATAGTCTAAAGTCCCCTTCAAATACCTGAACACTCTCTTCACAACATCCCAATGTGATCTTCCTAGATTTGCCATAAATCGACTTAGAACTCCCACTGCTTGGGCAATGTCTGGTCTTGTACAGACCATAGCATACATCAAACTACCAACAACACTTGCATAAGGCACACTGGTCATGTCCTCCATCTTAGTAGTAGACTTTGGACAGTCTTCAATAGATGTCTTTGTTCCCTGTATGACTAGAACAACTAGCTGCTTGCAATCATCCATGTTAAACCTCTCCAGAACTATTTTCACATACTTACTCTGACTAACCCAAAGATTTCTGCTTGTTCTATCTCCGGTTATCTCCATTCTAAGAATGTACCTAGCTGCACCAAGATCTTTTATTTCGAACTTTGCAGATAACTGAGATTTAAAATCAGAAATCATAGACTTTCTATTCTCAATGAATAACATATCATCCACGTACAGGGTAATAAAAAGCACACGATCATTCTCAGATTTATAATAAATGCAATGATCATATTTTGATCTCACAAATCCAATTGACAACACAAACATGTCAAATTTATGGTACCATATTCTAGGAGATTGCTTTAAACCATAAAGAGATTTATTTAATTTACAAACCAGATTTTGTTTACCTCTTTCAACAAAATGCTCAGGCTAGGACATGTAGATTTCTTCTTCCAACTCACCATGGAGAAATTTTGTCTTCACATCCATCTGTTCAATTTCAAAATCATACATAGCTACCAATGACAATAAAAATTTGATGGATGTCAGATTTGCTACAAGGGAAAAAATATCTCCATAATCAATTCCCTCAATTTGAGAAAAACCCTTTACAACCAATGTTGCCTTATAATTCTCAACACTGCCATCAAGTCCTATTTTCTTTTTGAATATCCACTTATAGCCAACAGGCTTTCTCCCTTTAGGTAGTGGTACCAAATTCCAGGTTTCATTCTTTTTCAAAGAATCCATCTCTTCATTCATGGCTTGCAACCAAGAATTCAAATCAGCCATGCTGATTGCATCTTTCATAGTCCTAGGCTTGTTAGTGCTGATAATTAAAGCATAGGCACAGTTCGAATTTAACAGTGAAAAAACATACCTTTCGGGTTTCCTTTTTTCTTGTGTAGATCTTCTTATAGGCGGAGGTTGTTCTTCATCATCAAAACTTCCAGAGCTGCTTGAGCTCTCCTCAGTCTTAGGTACACCATGCAACTCTTCCCTTTCTAGAGTTTGGGGAATCTCAACTACATGATTCTTCTTGTCACGTTGATCTATCTCAAGCTATTGATCACTTACTGAAGGTTTTAGCTCATGAAATATCATGCTTCTGCTATACAAAACCTTCTTAGTAATAGGGTTCCAAAGCTTGTATCATTTCACACCAACTCCATAGCCAATGAGAATACATTTGACAACCTTGTTATCCAATTTAGATCTCTTTTCATTTGGCACATAAACATATGCATCACAGCCAAAGAGATGGACATGCCTCAGAGAGGGCTTCTTAACAAACCATTCTTCCAAAGGCGTCTTCTCAACAAGAGCAGAACAAGGAGATCAATTTATTAGATAACATGTTGTAGCCACAGTGTCAGCCCAAAATTTTTGCTCTAGACTAGTCCCGCTCAGCATACTCCTTGCCTTTTCCATAAGAGTCCTGTTCAACCTTTCAGCAACTCCATTTTTCTATGGAGTGTAAGGTGTTGTCTTATGCCTTTTAATTCCATGATCAATGCAATACCTTTCAAAATCTACAAAACAAACATATGCATCACAGCCAAAGAGACAGACATGCCTCAGAGAGGGCTTCTTACCAGACCATGCTTCCAAAGGCATCATATCAACAAGAGCAGAGCAAGGAGATCGATTTATTAGATAACATGTTGTAGCCAGAGCCTCAACCTAGAAATTCTACTCCAGACAAGCACCACTCAACATACTCCTTACCTTTTCCATCAGCGTCCTGTTCAACCTTTCAGCAACTCCATTCTTCTATGGAGTGTAATGCGTTGTCTTATGCCTTTTAATTTCATGATCAGTGCAATACCTTTCAAAATCTGCAGAACAAAATTCACCGTCATTATCTGTCCTCAAACATTTTATTTTCCTTCCAGTCTGATTCTCTACCAAATATTTAAATTCTTTAAACTGACTGAGCACTTCTGATTTAATTTTAAGAAAGTATACAAATGCCTTTCTCAAACAGTCATCAATAAAATAAACATAGTATCTAGACTTCAATAATGAAGGAACATTAACTGGACCAAACACATCTGAATGAACATAATCCAGTATACCAGAATATTTATGAGGACTAGAATAAAATGAAACATGGTGTTGTTTTCCATATATACAATGTTCGCAAAAATTGAACTCAAGGTTACAATCATCAAGCCCTTCTACAAGATTTTTATTCTTCAAGGTTTTTAAACCTTTCTCACCTATGTGACCAATTCTTTGATGCCATAGCATAGCCTTCTCAGCTGGAAGTTTTACCTCCATACCATTTGCAGCTAGAGAAGTATCTTCATCTTTCTCTATAGGTGCAACATTGCTTGACTTTACAGAGGCACTGTTGCAAAGAATAGGTCGTGCATCTAGCTTGTATAGAGTGCTAGTACGAACACCCTTAACCAACACCATTGCACCTCTAGCCATTTTGCATCCCTTACTTGAGAAAGAAACTTCTACACTAGCATCATTTAACTTACTGACAGAAAGAAGATTTCGAGCCAAACCTGGTATGTGAAGTACGCCACCAATACCTTTGACTCTCCTATCAGGAAACTGAATTCTGACTCTTCCTCTGCAAACTATCTCCAACGTTGAATCACTTGCTAAGTATACCTTTCCACCATCATACTTCTCATATTTAGAGAACCGTTCTCTATTGGATGTCATGTGAAAAGATGCACCTGAGTCAACCATCCAGACATCATCTGATGGCTGAGTTGTCAAGGCTGCTGCAATGAAGGAATCTACATCACTTTGAGAAAATTAATTGTCAGAGACATTCTTCTTCTTCTTCTCCTTGTAGTCCTTCTGAATATGACTAGGTTGCCCATAGTTCCAGCATCTCACCTTTAAATTTTTACTCGGAGACATTGATCTCCCTGCAGATTTGGATTTTGACTTCTTGTCTTTCTTCTTGCCTTTCTCCTTTGCTCTACCTCGAACAGGAAGATCCTATTTAGCCATCTCAGCAGACTTCCTTCACATTTATTTAGACAAGAGTGAAGCAACCACGTCATCCATATTGAATGTAGTGGTTGTGCTTCCAATAGCCATCACCAGATGATCCCAAATGTCAGGTAATGAACACAACAGGAGCATGCAATGATCCTCCTCCTCATTCTTTATACCTACAAACACCAGCTGAGTAACACTCATGTTAAACGAGTTCAGATGGTCAGCAATAGATGCACCTTCATCCATCTTCAAGGATTAAAACTTCTTCCTTAGGAATAAATTATTTACTAGAGACTTTCCCTTATAAATATCACCAAGCTTCTTCCACAATGAAGCTACAGCCTGCTCCTCATGGACGTTTAGGATTACAGAATCGGCAAGACTCAGTCTTATCAGACCTCTTACTTTTCTATCATCAAGATCCCAATCCTCTTGCGTAGTACTTTGTGGCTTAGCTCCAGACACTACTAACGAGAGGTGTTTATCCACCAACAAATCTTCCATTTTGAGTTTCCATAAATCAAAGTTGTTGCCATTAAACTTTTCAATATCTACTTTACCTGATGTACTCGCCATCTCAAACAAAAACAAGTTTCAACAATGCAAGACTCCCACTGAAATAGTATTATCGCAAAAAACTGAGCTTTCTCTCAAGGATAACACAATAGGCCAGGCTTTGATACCACTTGAAGGAAAAAACGGGCAGGATCTAGAGACCCAATAGTGCAGAACACATTCCCTTAACACTAATACAATAGAGGAGAAGAGCATAAATAGGTTCTAATAGCTTTCTAAAAACTACTTGAGATGAATATAGCCAGTAAAATAGATAACAGAAATAAGAATTCATAGTTGACACAAGATATACGTGGGAAAACCTTTACAGGTAAAAAACCCACCACACAAATTCAAGGCAATTGTATTACAGTAACAGAAATGATTACATACAATATACAGTCTTCTCTGATCAGCTCACAACAACACTTCCATAACTCTCTCACTGTTACAATGTTATCTCTAACATATAGTTCAAACAAAAAATCCACCCATGCAATATTGTACTCGACTTACTTAATTCATACGTTGCATTCAATTCTATCAAACAAGCACCAACCATTAGGTTCATGAATCTATCATCCAATCATGCAATTGATCTGCCCATGTCGATCTCCTTGCATCGAGCCACCCAAGTATTAACTTCTTTACCCAAATCGGGTCTTGTCCACCACCCTGAGTCGACCTGCAATAACTTTTGTTATGACTTTGGCCTTTAGCCAATTATTGCACTAACACTGAGCCACATGTCCCTACTTCATTCACCATCGCTCATGACTTTCTGGTCCAACTGGTCAAGCTCGGCTGACTGAGCTTTGAGCTCGTCTGAGCTCTTACCATGCTACCGCAGCCCTGCCGAGTTTGACTCGAGGTATGGCGGTGAGCTTGACCGAGCTCACCCCAATTCATCATCGAGCTCTTCCCTCTACCCTACCACGCTACCACAACACTAACAAGGTCTAACCGTGGTATGGCGGTAGCCATCTTAGCTGACCGTTGGCATTCTTTCCGCGATCAATCACTTGACTGTCCATGGTGTGATGGTAACCGCTAGCTAGGTCACTGGTAGTCTTACCATGGCCATTGTGGTCAGTCACTTATTTGTCCATGGTGTGGCGGTAACCGCCAGCCAAGCTTCTGGCGGTCTTACCGCAGCCACCACGGTCAGTCACTTGACTATCTGCAGTGCAGCGGTAACCACCAACCAGGTCGTTGGTGGTCTTACCGCGGCCACCATGGTTAGTCACTTGACTGTCCATGGTGTGATGGTAACCGCTAGACCCAACTGTAGGTGGTCTCACCGAGCTATTGCAGTGAGTGGACCCACTACTTGCGATATGGCGATAACTGCCAAGACAGTCACCATGGTACCACCAAAGCTAGACTTAGCCGCCGCAGTAAAGCAGTAAAGGCAGGAATGAAACAATTTAGTGCCAAGTCATGAAAGTTGGGGTTTCGAGCTAGAAGTCGAGATAGATTTTCTCAACAGTAGTTTCCATGGCACCGGTTAGTTATCCTAAGGCACAGAAAGGTGGTGGGGATTCTTCTCAACCTGGGCAGATTGTAAGTTCAGATGTGACCAAGAGCAACATGATTTCCTCTCAGTTGGGTCTTTTGCAAAGGGATCTCAAAAAAGGTGGGGCAGAGAAATTTTCCAAACTGGGTAGAAAGAAGGATCTAGAAAAGATCAAGTTGATAGGTGAGACCTTGGTGGAGTTAGGGTTGGTAAAGACTCTGGATTCTCATTTTTTGATCCCCTTGAAATGATTGTCCTTCCATGGAATGTAAGGGGCTTGAACAACGGCCCTAGAAAAAAAGTGGTTCATGATTTGGTCAGAAATCAAGGCCCTGATATTCTTTTTCTGCAAGAGACCAAGCTATTAGTGGAAACAATGTTTAGTTTGGCTCCTAAGATATGGAGGAATGGAGAGTGTCAGTGCATTAGTGCTCATGGGTCTTCTGGGGGTTAAGCTTGTCTATGGAACCTGCAAAAGATCCATCCTCTGTGGTAGTTCTCTTCTAAGTATGTTATGTCTATGATTGGTTCTAGCTTTGTGGTCCCATATCTGGTTTGTCCGCAGTTTGGCCCCTTTCCATCCTTGGATTATGGTTGGAGATTTTAATGCTATAACTGAGCCAGTTGAAAAGTGCGGGGGTACTACAAGGTTGGAGCCTTCTGCACTATTCCTGTGTGATAACATCGTTGCTTTGAATTTAGTTGATATTAAGCCCAATAATGGTCAGTTTACATGGAACAACTATAGGGTGGGGGATAACTATATTGCTGAGAGATTGGATCGGTTCCTAGTTTCTTGTTAGTGGGTTGATGTTATGTGGTCTTCTAGTTCTGAAATCTTGGATTGGAGGGGATCCGACCACTGGCCTATCAAGTTGAATATTGAGTCTAGTCATGTGCCTCACTCTCCATATTTTAGATTCCAACTCATGTGGTTGCGGGACCAATCCCTGTATGATTTTATGGTTGACTAGTGGAGAAAGGGTAGACTTGCTTTTTGTATGGCAATGTATACCTTTGCCAAATTACTTCAGTTTGTGAAATTTTGGCTCAAGAGGTGGAATCGTCACTGCTTTGGGAATGTCTTTCATGCTAAAGTAGCAGCCCGGGATGTTTTGAATGGTATCACGAGGCTAATAAGGGAGGTTAGGGTGATTGAAGATCGTCTTTAGGAAGAGGCTCAGGCTTTGAAAGCTTTGGAGGAGTGCGAGTTGCGGGAGGAAGTGTTCTAGAAACAAAAGGCTCAGATAGAGTGGCTTCAGGAAGGGGATAAAAATACAACTTTTTTTTCAACTCGATAAAAGCTAGGAGGCATGGCAATTCTATCTCGGTCCTGGTGAATGATCGGGGTGAGTAGCTTTCCTCCTTTCTTGAAATCTCAGGTGTGGCTGTGTAGTATTTTTCCTCTCTTTTTAGGGAGGATTCACGAGGGGGTCCCCTGAAGAAGCCCAGGTTCTCTCTTTCATTCCCTCTTTGGTGTCTAGGGAATTGAATGAACTTATTTTGAGTGACATCACGATGGTGGAACTTGAGGAGACTGTCTTCCAAATGAAGAAAGGGAAAACACCTAGTCCTGATGGCTTCCTGATGGAGTTTTTCCAAGAATTCTGGGATATTATCAAATTGGATCTTTTGGCTATGGTTCAGGAATCTCAACGAAATAAGAAAATGCTAAGGGCTTTAAATTCTACCTTTCTTTCCCTCATTCCCAAATGTGATGGGGCTGATAGGTTAAGTCAATTTCATCCCATTTCTCTTTGCAATGTCATTTATAAGATCATCTCTAAGCTAATTGCCAACAAGTTAAAGAAGGGGCTTAAAGAGCTGATCTCTGAGGAGCAGAGTAGGTTTGTGGTGGGTAGGAAAATTCTGGATGGAATTGTTATTGCAACTGAGACCATTCATTCTATGGCCCGCTCCAAAAAAAAGGCGATGTTTATTAAGTTGGATTTAGCTAAGGCCTATAACAGAGTCAGGTGGTCCTTCCTTCAAAATATCCTTAGTGCTTTCGGTTCCCAGGAAGAATGGATCCAATGCGTAATGAGTTGTGTTACCTCAATTTCTTTCTCTGTGCTTATTAATGGGGAACACTCTGAGCTTTTTGGTGCATCTAGGGGGCTTCAGCAAGGGGATCCCCTCTCCTCGTATTTGTTTCTTATCCTTGCTGAAGGTTTAGGGTGGTTGATTAAAAGAAATGTGGAGGGTGGTCTCATCTAGGGTTGGCGGTGGGGTGGTGACTTGCCTCCACAGTCTCACCTACAGTTTGTGGATGATACTACTTTGATGGGTCTGGCTACATTGAGAGAGGTTGCCAATATTCGCAGGGTGTTGGAAACCTACCTAATTGCATCGAGACAAATGATTAATGATGAAAAATCTTCCATCTTCTTTTTTAATACTCTGAGCCCCATCCAACAGAGGATTTCTCAGACTCTGAGAGTTCAGATCGGGACTCTGCCTTTGACCTATCTTGGAATACCCATCTCGGTTGGAAGATTGCCTAGGGAGTCTTGGTAGAATATTCTGGATAAATTTTGGGTGAAATTTAATCACTAGACTCATCGGTGGTTATCTTTTGTTGGTTGTGTTTAGTTAATAAAGTCGGTGGTGCAGGCCTTACCCATGTACAGATGCATGCTCCAGGTTGCCCCGGTAAGCTTTGTTAAGGATTTTGACTCTGTTGCTAGACAATTTTTATGGGATGGTTGTCTAGGGTCCTCCAAATGGAGTCTAGTTAGATGGGAGGTTATTTGTAGCCTGAAGCAGTTTGGAGGTCTTGTCTTATGACAGTCCGCTTTGACTGGGGTGGCCTTGGCTATGAAGTTGTATTGGTGGTGGTGCACTGAGTAGGATAAAACTTGGGCCTGAGTTCTATCTCAGAAGTATTTCTTGGGGATTCCTCAGACTCATATCCTTCGCTATCCCCTTATTGGGAAGGGGTCGGTGATTTGGGGAACTCTTAAGAAGGGGATTGCTCTTATTAAGGAAGGTTTATTTTGGATTTGTAGGCAGGGGACTACGGTTCAATTCTAGTCTGATTCCTAGGATGGATCCCCTCCTCTCATTTCTCAGTATCCTAATTTATTGAATCTTTGTTAGAGGTTTCTCAAGGCTAGTTTGTCTCGGGTGAGTGACTTTAAATTCTCCTCTCTCTGCGGGCAACTGGAGGTGGCAAGATGGAAGTCTCTTGATGTCTGACCGGATGTTGGTCTGCAAGAAGAGTGTGTTGAATTGCATAGTATCCTTTCCAGTCGCCGGTGTAATTCACTCTAAGAGGAGGATGTGCTCGCTTGGTCCCCTAATCCTATGGGTGTCTATAATGTTGCCTTTGGATATAAGGTGTTATTGTCCCACAAGGTGGAGTGGGAGGAAGTTCAGTGGTGGAAGAAGGTCTGGAACAAGTTCTCCTAGCCAAAGTGTAATTTCTTTGTTTGGATGTTGACCTAGAATATTTGTTTAACTTGGGACAACATTCAGAAGAGGGGTTTCCAGGGCCCTTCTATCTGTGTTTTGTGTGGGGCTACTGAGGAAGAGTCTTCTCACTTTTTTTTCCATTGTCTCTGTGTGATCTAGATTTGGCATTTCTGGTGGGGTGTTTGGCAGAGCCCCTGTGTGCATGCTTCCTCCTTGATTCATTTTTGGAATAGTGTGGGTAGGCCTCCCTCTATGGTTTCTTTTTTACAGGAAGTGTGGTACGTGGGGCCTATCTTTATGTTGTGGCAGATTTAGCTCAAACAAAATCTACGTATTTTGCGTGGCAAGCAGATTCTGGTGCAAAGTCTGGCACAGAATCTTGGGCATGATTCAGGAGATAGTGGAGGCTAAGTGTGTTGTGAGCTTTCCTTTAGAGAAAATGGATAATGAGGCGGTGTAGAGATTAGGGATTCAGGGGTTTTCTGTATCTTCTGTGTGTGTCATGAGAGGATGAAAGATGAAGCAAAAAATTCATAGGGTTGGCAGATGGCAGCTTCCTCCTGATGGGGTTCTCAAGATTAATACTAATGGTTCTTCCATGGGAAATCTTAGGCCTACTGGTATTGGGGGGATTGGCAGGGATTCTTCAGGTTCGTTGATTTTCCTCTTTTCAGTCCATGAGGGGACAAAGACTATCGACATTGTGGAAGGCTTGGAAATCCTATGTGCCTTCGAGAGGGCTCATTCTTTGGGGTGGAGACGACTTATTTGTGAATCCGATTCTCAAATCTTGATTAATTTTCTCTTTGAGCGGAAAATGATGGGTTTCAGCTGGCAATTGGCTATGATTGTGCAATAGATTCTGCAGGTTAGTTCGGTGATGGAAATGGTGACTTTTTTTCATATTCTGTGGGAGTGGAATAGGGTTGCGGATTGCTTGGAAAAATGTGCTTCTGAGCATGATGATGGTTGGAGAGTCAAGGAATGGGAGCTTTTTCCTCTCGATCTTCACCATGATTTGGAGGGAATTATTGTGGAGGATAAGGCTGGTTAAGGATTTGGTTGACTTTGGTTGGGTTATGTCCTTGTGATTTTGTTGTTTCCTGGGACTCTGCTACTTTGCTTTCTTTGTAATGTTCCTTTCTAATTTTCAATAAATTTTTTACCCTCTTTTTATTAAATATTTGTTGGAAGTGGAATTACTCTGAGAGGGGGGGGGGGGAGGGGGTGAATCAAAGTAATATATTTTAAAACTTTTATGACATGAAATGCAGATTTGAACTCTTTTTGATCTTGAATAGAATGTGACTTTATATATGCAATGTAAAACTGAACTTTGAATTATTAGAAAAATGACTCAATCAATTAAAAAATGAATGCCTAACAACTCTTGTTAAAGCATGATGTATATTTTTCATATAATGCTAAATGAAAAAATTTTAATGCTTTCTTTAGCAAGGATACTAAGGTTATGTGCAGGATCATCATGGAAAAAACAGGCCCTTAAGTGGCAATAAAAAGACAAAAAATCAGAGTTAGACAACTTGACGTAAAAATTTGAATAAGTTATCTATATTATTTCAAAAAAATGTGAAAATAGAATCTATAGAAATTTGAATTTAGTTCTAAACTACTAGACCTTTATTTAAAAAAAAAAATTCTATTTGGTGAAAATTTGAAATTTCAATGCAGTAGTATTTAAATTTCAGGGTAAAAATAAGAAGGAGGTGTCTGTCTAACCACCCTAACCATAATAAAATGATAATATTTTTTTATAATATTTTATATATAATTATAGGACTCATGTCCCAATGTGATGCATATTTTTTATAATTATTTTCCAAGTAAATAATTAATTATGAATTTTTTATTACAAATTTTAAAAAATATAAAAGCTCATCTATCTAACCACCTTAACTTGGTAAAAAATTCATGAAATTCAATTTTAAATTTTTTAATCCTATATTATGCAAAGCATAGAATGTGACGCATGTTTCAGATTCAAAAAATATGATACCGCTTGAAAGTTATAGATGTTTTTCAATCATCCTATCAATCAGGACTTTATTTGTAATTCTAATAGAAAATAAATAATAATAATTTATTAAATTCAAAGTAAAGCATAATTTATATTGGTGGAAAGCTAAGAATCGCATCTAAAAACCCTTTTCGTTTCATCAATTTTGGATAAAAAAAAAGTCGTCAGCCACATGGGCCATCATATGGCTTACATATCTCCACTTTTTGGCCCATCATGATCCTGCACATACCCCTAAACTTTGTGATGACATAAATTAACATTCAAAATTTGCACATTAACAATTGAACCATGAGCATTTAGGTAAATTTAAAAAATGATAATGTATCAGAGAATTGCATGAACTAACTCAACATAAATGACTGAAAGAAAGATTATGCAAGATATAGACACAAACTACATAAAAGAGAGACACATATATTGTCGAGTGGAAAACCCTCTTGGGGTAGAAAGATCACTCCAAAATGCCTTGCAGGCTTAATTCTATTTTTTTTTTACAATAATTTCATAGCACCAACTCAATAATAATGTGGAGCATCAACTCCTACAATAAACTGAAGCACCCACTTCAAATTAGAAGCACCAACTTCTTTTGAAACAATAATGCAATGATATTGCAACCTATTAGGACCTTATAACTGCAATGATTATCTACAGTCACAAAATCACAATAGGATACAAAATGATTTTGCAATAATTATGCCCAACTCAAAGTAATCTTTGTAATACAACCAGAGACATATACAATATCAACCCTCTTTTCTCTTTTTAAATACCAAATGATATCACAGTGAAAACCCTCAACAATACTTTGTTCAAACTTATATCTTTTCTCCTTTTTTTCATCAACGAGTCATGACTTTTGTCATGCATTTATACAAAGAGCATAAAATAGCTATCCTTTTCAAAAAAATGTATCCACAATAACCAGGGTTTTGGTAAACTAGTAGATAATGTAGTTAAATCATGATACCCATAAAGGGTTTTAATAATAACCAATGAAATTTTGATAAATACCACTGAAAATAATAAAACCCTTGAGCATAAACTCAAGTTACACAAACTGAAACTAAACTTCAACAAAATTTTAATCAACATCATTAATATTCTCTTTAACTAATAGATCCAAAACCCATATTAACAAAATTTGCAAATAAATGAGAGAAGAAATTGAATGAGTAACATGATAACCTCTCAAGATGTTCCCAACAACCCATCATTATGTTACCTGGTTCATGGTTTCATGGTGGGTAGAAAACAAAAATTGACCAAAGAGATCTTTGTGCAGTAACTTCCCATGGTTGAGTAAAGCTATTCTCCAACTCACACTTGAGTACACTAAAAAACCAACTCTCCACACTATATCCAAGCTCAAACATACCACATTCCATGTTGGCTAGCTGAAGAAACAAATCTACAAATATTCCAATGGCACCGGTTGAAGCTAGGGTTTCATACCCTCAAGCTTATGAAGTGATAAAATGAAAGCCCTAAACTCTTGTTTACCTTTCCTCAAGACATTTGAATCAAAGGAATTCAATGTCTTATCCATAATTTGATAAAATCTTGAAGTCTGAGTAAGTCAAAAAACATCATAATAATTGTCAAACAATAATAATGCTTCCAAAACCATGGTCAAAGATATACACAATACCGACACAATAATTTCCTCACATCAACATGTCAATACCCTTAATCAAAAGAAAACATTATGCTGTTCTCTAAACATTTCAAAATTTTGACCACAAAATTAAACATTATTAGCAAGAATGCCATGTCACTTTCATAGTGACTTTTAAATATTCCACATACCTTTTTTTGGCCTTTGGCTGATATCAAACATCATTCACAAAGACTTTAGACATGTTAAAATCACAAATGAGAGGCCCGATAACATTATAAATGATGCCAAATCAATGGAGTCCAAGCACTATAAAGTGTAACAACAAAGTGCAAGTTGTAAATGATGTAAGGTGAAGCCCAAGCACAAGGATGTGCTAAGTGATGCTATATAAAAAAAATATACCACCTGAGTCTGCACAAATACTGAAACATAGACTTTTTCCAATGATATGCCATGAAGCCAAGAAGGTATACACCTATAGTGATAGAACGAAAACATATAAAATGAAACAAAATATACCTTCACACTACAATGCCATAACCTGTATGTGCCATGTCAGAACTGAAGTCACCATGGAATATTTGTCTGCACATGAAGCTCCAAACATCAGTATCACAACCATCATAAAGTTGCAAATCTGACTGAGATATGGAATGCCAAAAACCAAGAATGCCAAGCCATCTAAAAGTAAACAATTCACCAAGATACCAAACCAAATCACAATTATTTTGACATCAAGGACAAATAAAAAAAGAGAAGTTCAACAATATTACCACACAAAATTATAATGTCTAAATTTTTAACAAAAGGAAGGTCATGAAATCCCCCTTTTTTTGCATCCTCCCGATGTAGACACTAACAAGATAAGAAGTTTCATGTTAAAATTTTCAAAAAAAGAAAGGAAATAACTGTTGCATTTCATTTGTATCTTCCTATGTAGTATTTCCCTCATCATATTGATCCCATCATACTTTGTATTGATTAATTTCTCTATTGCGCAATCAGTATTAGCACCTCTCCATGATTTTGTATGGCTCTATTGTTATTCTCCCTGTTTTTTGGACCTACAGGGCATTCCAATCCAAAATATTCTTTTCATCAGGTATGTACTTTTTAAAAAGAGAGACATGGAATACATCATGGATTCGACTCAATTGGGGAGGTAAGGCCAATCGGTAAGCAACTGGATTTATCTTTTCCAAGATTTCAAAAGGCCCAACATAGTGAGGTGTTAGTTTTTTCTTCTTCCCAAATCTTACGAAACTTTTGTAAGGTTTAACCCTGAGGAAAACTCTTTCCCCCACTTCAAATTCCCTTAGAGATCTATTTTTATCTACATAGCTCTTTTGTCTATTAGAGGCCTCCTTTAACCTTCGTCTTATTTCCTTAGTTTTTCTTTTCATTTCCTTTAACATGTCTGGACCAATTATTATTCTATCTTCAAGACTATCAAAACTCAAAGGTGTATGAAAAGGTCTACCATAAAGTGCTTCAAAAGGAGTCATTCCCAAAGGATTTTGGAAGGTATTGTTGTAAGAAAACTCTACAAGTGGTAGGTACTCTTCGTATTTACTTTGTTGGTCCATACAATATATCCTAAGTCCTCTACAATTTTATTTGTCCTTTCTATTTTCCCATTAGTTTTAGGATGATATGTTCAACTAGAGTTTAATTGAGTTCCCAAAGCTGATTGGAGAGTTATCTAAAACCTTGAAGTGAATATTGCATCTATATCTGATATGATCTTCTCAGGTATTCCATGTACCCTAAAGACTTCCTTCACAAAGTGTTTTTCTAAGGTAGGAGCATCATCAGTTAAATTCCCTAGTATAAAGTGGGCCACCTTGGTGAGTTTGTCAATTACCATCATTATTGGATCATGTCTATAAGGTGTCATTGGTATCCCTTGTATTAAATCCATGCTAATAACTTTCCATTTATGGTGGGGTATATCATGTGGGTACAATAGACGTGTTGGATGGTTATGTTTCACTTTTACCCTTTGACATTCTAAACATTTAGCCATGAAATGAATAATGCCATTTTTCATCCCGTGCCAAAATAAATTCTTTAGATCTAAATAAAGTTTATTAACTCCAGGGTGTCCTGAATAAGGGGTGTTGTGAGCCTCAACTAGAACTATATTTTTTAAATCACTTAGGTTGGGAACATAGATTCTATTATTATGCCACAGTAGCCCTTATTGATCAAGAGTGTACCCTTCAACCTTAAGATTTGTTGGATCATTTTCCAAGATTAGCTTGACTTGTTCATACCATGGGTCATGTTTTTGCTCTTCATTTACTTTCTCCTTGAATGAAGTCTTGAAAGTAGTCATGGTTAGGAAGTGTCTCCTTCTACTTAAAGCATCTACTACCCTATTTTCCTTTCCCTTAATATATTCTATTTCAAAGTCATATTCACTTAGAAACTATAGCCATCTCCTTTGCCTTGCATTCAAGTGAGGTTGAGTAGAAAATATATTTAAGTCCTTGATTATCTATTTTTACCTCAAAGGGCTTCCCAAGAAAAAAGTGCCTCCATTTTTGTAAGATGTGAACAACAGCTGCTAACTCTAAATCATGGGAGGCATAGTTTACTTCATGGGTTTTCAACTTTCTAGATTCATAAGCCACTACTCCTTCATCTTGAATAAGAACTCCCCCTAATCCTTCGACAGATGCTTATGTTACCACCGTGAAATGTCCATTTGGATCTGGAACCCTTAAGATAGGTGTTGTAGTGAAATTTTCCTTTAAAATTTGAAATTCCTTATCACTTTGTTCCATCCACATAAACCTTTTATTCTTCCTTTGTAATGATGTGATAGGATTTGCAATCTTAGAGAATACCTCTACAAACCTTCTATAGTACCCTACTAAACACATAAAAATTCTCACTTCTGACACATTTATAGGAATCGGCCATTCCACTATTGCCTTAATATTTTTTGGATCAAATTGTATTCCTTCTTTAGATGTAATGTGACCAAGGTAATGGATTTTCCTTTCAAAGAAGGCACATTTTGACAATTTCCCATATAATTTATGTTCCTTCAATCTTTGCAAGACTAGTTGTAGGTGAGCCAAATGTTCTTCTTCATTTTTAGAATAAACTATTATGTCATCCAAAAACACCAAGACAAATTTGTCCAAGAAATCATGGAACACACTATTCATTAGGTTCATGAAAGCAGTCGGGGAATTAGTCACACCAAAAGGTACAACCATGAATTCGTAATGCCCAAATCTTGTTCTAAAGGCTATTTTTGGAATATCCTCCTCCTTAATTCTTAATTGATGATAGCCTAATCATAAATCTATCTTGGAGAATATTTTTTCTCCTTTAATTTGGTCAAAAAGGTCTTCAATTCAGGGCAATAGATACCTATTATTTATTGTGACCTTGTTCAGCATTCTATAATCAATACACAACCTTAGAGTTCAATACTTCTTCTCAACAAACAAGACTGGTGCTCCCCAAGGGGACACACTTGGCCTAATTGAGCCCTTCCCCAAAATTTCTTCCCATTTCATTTTAAGTTCTTGTAATTCTATAGTGTTCATTCTGTAGGGTTCCCTTGACACTAGTTTAGCCCCAAGTAAAATTTCAATGGAGAAATCAAATTTCCTTTTTGGGGGTAATCCTAGTAATTCTTCTCAAAATATGTATCCTTATATTCTTGCAAAAACGGGGAGTTTTCAAAGGTTGGAGTATTTTCTTCTTCATTCTCATCAAAACTTACTAAGTATATTTGAGCTCCTCTTCTTGTTTCCTTCTTTAATTGCATTATTGAGATGGTTTTTGAATTTATAGGTTTAAATTTTCCTTGTATTTTGACCCTTCTCCCCTAATCATTTTAACACTCAACCACCTTATTTTAATAATCTACATTAGCTTGGTGATGTGTTAGCCAAATCATCACAATAATTACATCATATACTCCTAGCGGAACCACATAAATATCTACCCTTGTTTCAAATTTAGGAAATTGCACCCTTGCCTTTGATAAATATTTGGTTACTTCCCTAGTTGCCTTATCCCCATATTGAACTGTCCATGATGATACCATATGGTTAAATCTTAGTGTTAACTTCCTTACTCATTCTAGAGAAATGAAATATCCAGATGACCCAATGTTAACAAGAATTGAAATTGGTTGATTGAAGAGGGTACCTGTGGTTTCTATGGGAACATTTTGGAATCTTGTCCTTCAATTTCTAACTGTTGCATGAATCCTTTGTTGTGGTCCTTGTTGGGGTTGGTTATTTCTGATTTGACCTTGCATCCTTGGGAAATCTCTATCATAATTATTTCCTCCACACATAAAACACCCACCCGGTGGTCCTTTCTTAACTTGATTCCTAGGAGGATTATTCCTTGCTTCATTGTTCCTTGGTGGATAAGTTGCCTTGTTAAAATTTGATTGATTATTTTTGTTATAGTTGTCCTTGTTATTATAATATCCATTCCTTTGATTCTAATTTGGTGGTGGTATCCTTTCCAATGCATTATTCCTTTGGTTTTTTTTTACATTGGGGTTTCCCTTGAACTCATGTTTCCTCTTATTGTTAAAGTTTTGTCTTGCTGCTACTAGGGCTTGCAACTTCCTTTCTTGTTTAAGAGACTTTTCTAATAACTAATTCATGTTCTTAGGTCCATGCATATCAACTATTGGATGTTGTGGTTGTGTTGCTGATATGTGGCTGCCATTCATGTCAACACTATTATCGTTTTAATCTGCTTAAGGTTGTATATGTCGAGGAGATTGAGAAAATTGTTAAAAATATAGTTCAGGCAGCTAGTGCAGCTAAGAAGGTCAAAGTGTTGGAAAGCTCTATGTATTTTGGGAGCACCAAGTTTGCTTTCAAGCCTCCATGAGGCCATTTGTAAATAGTTGCTCTATTTTGTGTATTGAGTCTTATAATAAGGTTTATAAAACCATTTTATAGGTTTTTGAGTCTTAGGAAGTAATATTTGAAGTCATTTGTCAAATAATGTGTAAAGTTGCTCCATATTGTAAAAAATTGTAAAAGTTGCTCAAGAAAATTGTCAAGCAACTTGTCAAAAGTATCATTAAAGTGTTTTGTCAACAAACTAACTAAAAGGTGGTTGAAAATAGTTGGTTTTGGTTGTAAATGTATAAGTATACCCTCCAAAACTCGAATTGGAGAGGTTGGAGGGGTTGGAGACATTATTTTGGAGTTTGATGAATGGCAACCTCAAGTTTGGTGTACATTTTATGTTTTCTACATTGTTTTCAGGTTGAAGTTGTGATTTGTACGGACTGGTATGGATTCAAATAATAGAGTATCATATATGGATGGAAAGCTCTCTGTTTCTAGTTTCTAATTCTTTTTGTCTCATTGAATTTTATTGAGTTTTGTGGAAGATATGACTATTTTGGTGAGGGCAGGTTTAAACACTGCCTAGGGTTTGCAGTTTTGGGAAAAGTGCAATAACTTTCGTTTCGACCATTGGATCTTCATAAAAATTGGAAGGAAGGTCTGTAATTATGTGATTTGAAATCTCACCAAAGGGATTGGCTTCATTATTTGTTTTGTGGAAGTTATTAATGACTGTTTTTTGCATTGAATTGTGGGTTGTTGTGAAAATGATTACATTGTGATCTAGAATGCACTTAATCATTGTTTGAGATGAATATTTTTATGAAAGTTGTCAATTAAATGGAAGGTTGAGTTTTGAATCCTCTTTGCTCTGCATCATAGTGGTATCAGAGCCTGAAGATGCTCTGGGAAGTTGTTTGTGGTTTGTGTGTGGTTGTTTGCAGGTTGAGGAAGGAACCTGATTGCCTAGGTGTGGCAAGGTGAAGTGGAAGCAAGGAGAGACTTGCTTGTGAAGATGGAATTTTTAAAGAGATGTTGGCAGGTTGAGGATTCACAAAGGAAGAAGGAAAGAGAGGAAAAGGAAATGAGAAAGAAGGAAAGAAAGAAGGCAAGACAAATAGAGTTTGAGGAAGCCCTAGAAAAGATAAGCCAAAAGTTGGAAAGATTAGAAAAAGAACACCAACTTCTTAAGGAAGCACAAAGGAGTTGGAATATACCAATTTCAAAGAGGATAAGATGGCCTCTAAAGAAGATTATGAAGAAGCAAAGAAAACAAAAGAAGGAAATAAATGAGACAAAGGTAAATTTTGAATCTATTGTTCAAGTTCAGCAAGATCAGTTACAAGTTGAGATGCATGATATTTTGATTGTGTTTGAAGATGAACAAACTTCTTTGTTGGTTAATGAACATTTTGATGTTGAGATTAGTGATGTGGTTGTTGTTGGTACTCAACTATTTGATGAAATTTTTGTTGATCAACAAGTTGAGAAGGTTTTTGATGTTATTGATAACCCTTGTATTGATACTCAAGTTGATGTTGATAAAGTTGTTGATAACATTGATGTTGATATTCATGATCAAGTTGTTGTTGATGATAAGGTTGTTAATAAAGATGTTGAAGATCTATTTGCTAATGAGGTTTATGAAGGTTTGAAAGAGTATGATTCAGATTATATATGGTACTCTAATGATAAGAATGAAGATATAGATGATGCTACTGAGGTTTATACACAAGAGATGGAGTTTTGGAGCCTAGATGTTGATAAAATGATGGAGAAGAGATGGTATAAGAAGAAGAGGAAGACAAAACCATGGGTTAAGATGAAGATACAAGTGTTTTTTATTGCAGATGATAGTGAAGAATCATTTATTTTTGCAGGTGCTTTATTCTATGCTAACTCAGGGGACTTGAGTTTTTTCTTCAAGGGGTGTATGGTGCAGGAGCACCAAGTTGCTTTCAAGCCTCCATGAGGCCATTTGTAAATAGTTGCTCTATTTTGTGTATTGAGTCTTATAATAAGGTTTATAAAACCATTTTATAGGTTTTTGAGTCTTAGGAAGTAATATTTGAAGTCATTTGTCAAATAATGTGTAAAGTTGCTCCATATTGTAAAAAATTGTAAAAGTTGCTCAAGAAAATTGTCAAGCAACTTGTCAAAAGTATCATTAAAGTGTTTTGTCAACAAACTAACTAAAAGGTGGTTGAAAATAGTTGGTTTTGGTTGTAAATGTATAAGTATACCCTCCAAAACTCGAATTGGAGAGGTTGGAGGGGTTGGAGACATTATTTTGGAGTTTGATGAATGGCAACCTCAAGTTTGGTGTACATTTTATGTTTTCTACATTGTTTTCAGGTTGAAGTTGTGATTTGTACGGACTGGTATGGATTCAAATAATAGAGTATCATATATGGATGGAAAGCTCTCTGTTTCTAGTTTCTAATTCTTTTTGTCTCATTGAATTTTATTGAGTTTTGTGGAAGATATGACTATTTTGGTGAGGGCAGGTTTAAACACTGCCTAGGGTTTGCAGTTTTGGGAAAAGTGCAATAACTTTCGTTTCGACCATTGGATCTTCATAAAAATTGGAAGGAAGGTCTGTAATTATGTGATTTGAAATCTCACCAAAGGGATTGGCTTCATTATTTGTTTTGTGGAAGTTATTAATGACTGTTTTTTGCATTGAATTGTGGGTTGTTTGAATCCTCTTTCATCGATATTGAAGATCTGAAGGTGTGTTTCAAAGGGTTTGTTGTTGAAAATTTCTAGTATGTTGTCCAAAATTTTTAGAGGTGCGCATAAAGTTTTGTGGAAGTTATGAAGATTTGTGTGCCTACAGTTATTCGGTTTCTATAGATTGTGTTCTTAGTTGAAGCGGATGAAATTCTTGTAATATCATGTATTGTGCATGTATCTATGATGTTCATGGATGAGTCTAGATCGTACTTTATCCTTGATGTACATCCACAGTGATTGAAGCATTCGTGATCAGAAATTTTTCCGATATGTGCCTGGGTGTTCATGTTCTTGGCTGACATTGTGGTGTTAGCGTGTTGCGGATCCATGAAGATTAATATTTCATTGTTTGGTGTGTTTGGAGATTTTTTTTTGGGTCCTCACTATGTTGTGACTGACTTGTGTTGGTACGCATTCTAATTCATTTATGTATCAAGGCCAATAGTTGTAATTTATTCTTTATTTGTGGCTGACTGAATAGTGGTTGTAAATCCATATAGTGGATATATATATGAGATTGTTTTTCTCATTTAGAAGGTGTAATCAAGTGTACAAGTGATGTAAAAGTGTGAATAAAGGTCAGATCATTTAGAGTAGAGTATGGAAGAGTTTGAACAGAAGGGTGGAAGAGTTTCAAGAATTTTTTTATGTGCCTAACCAGAATTGTCATCAGGCTTTGGCAGAAGCTATTTTCTCAGTTCATATTCATAAAATGGATTTAATTTTATTTTTTCATGTAAGGAAATGAACCTTCCCTTTAAGTAGTGTGCTCTAGGTAGTGTGCCTGAATGCAAGTGCATTCCCCTTTTTTATTCTACATTATATTTCTAATAGGGTATAATCTTGTGGACTAACATCCATCATGGTTTTTCCCCTAACAAGGTTTCCACGTATAAAATATTGGTGTTCATGTGTCTCTAATATGTTGTTCTTATGCTTGCACTGTTAATTATTAGATCTATGATATAAAGATTGGTTAATGTTGCATAATTTAATTTTTGGTAACAACTGATTCACTCCCCTCTCAGTTGTCTATCCTTGTTTTGCCAACAATTTGTATTAGAGCTAGTTCCTCTGAAAGAATCTTAACAGCTTGAGGTGATTCGAGATGACATCATTTAAGAAGGATAGTCCTAGATTCGATGGTACAAACTACTCTCTATGGAAATTCAGGATGGAATGTCATTTGAGGTGCATTGGTGAACCTTTCTAGCAGATGACATAAATTGCATATAATATTCTTCAGAATGGTCCCTCCTTTGAAGATGAAATCAAGCAAGAAGAAATTAATATCAGATCAGTAGAAACAATGGTGAGTGCTTTGACAGGTTCATAAATGAAAAATGTGATGGGATTGAAGAATGCATACCAAATTTGGAAAAATATGGAAACATTGTATGAAGGAGATGCAGTAGTGTAAAGTGCTAAGCTACAAAGTCTAAAAGGAAAATGGGAGAGCTTGAAGATGAGTGAAGATGATAACATCTCTTCCTTCTCGCATAAGATAAATGAACCGGTGATGGATATTATATGTGTCGGTGGAACTATGAATGATGATGAAATTGTGGCTAAGATACTTAGATCTGTGCCCCCTCCCTACAAGACAAGAGCTCATGCTATTGATGAACTTAGAACTATGACAATTATTACAAAAGACATGTTGATTCAAAAAATTGTTGCATTTGAATTAAGTTAATTTAGTGAGTCTGCTCCTAAGAATGAGTCTTATTTCAAGGCTATTGTATCTAGGAAATATAGATATGATTCAGGAGAAAGTTCCTAAAGAGCATTTAGATATGAAGATGAGATGAAGTGGATTGAAGATGAAGAAAGATGATTGGAAGAACTGGAAGCATTGATTGTGAAAAGAGAATAAAGAGGTCATGGTAAGTACAAAGGAAAGTTACCTATTAAATGTTTTTCTTGCAGTAAGATAGGTCATTCTTCTTCTAAATTTCCTAAAAGAGTTTCAAAGTATAAGCCTGCGAACACTAGATTTCAAAGAAAGTGCTATTATGCTGAAGAAGGTGTAAATGGTGAAGAATTTGATAAAGAAACTGGAAATGAAGATGAATGGGTATTTATTGCTATTAAAGAAAATGGTTAGGTGACCACTGAATCTGCTAGTAATGTGAATGTTGAGAAATATCTTGCAGCCAAAGTTGAAGAGAAAGATGAGTGGGTGATTGACAGTGGATTCTCACATCATATGACTGGTGACGAAAGAAAATTTGTAAGCTTGGAAAAATATGATGGTGGAGTTGTGAGGTTCGGTGACAACACTTCTGGTGTGATTCATGGAAAAGGCACTATTTATTTTGGTGGTAAGCACAATACTAATGATGTTCTTTATGTAGAAGGCCTAAAGAATAATTTGTTGAGTGTTGGTCAAATGGTAGACAAAGGCTACAATCTGCAATTCAAGAATGGTAAGTGCAGAATAATAGGAAGTTCAAGAAATATGATTGCTTTAGGAACAAAGACAAAAGGTAATATCTTTCATTTAAGTGTTGCTAGTCAAATTTGTTTGATTGCTCAAATTGATGTAAGTTGGTTATAGCATAGGAGGTTATGTCATGTAAACTTTGATAACATTGTCAATATAAGCTCTACTCAAGCAGTCAGAGATTTACCTAAGTTAGTGAAGCCTACTAACACTATGTGCAAGGAATGTCAGATGGGAAAGAAAACAAGAAATTCCTTCTAGAGCAAACATTACAGTTCTAATGGAGTATTGGATTTGATACATACTGATCTATATGGTCCTTCCAGAATCAAAAGCCTACAAGGTGAAAGGTATTTCATGTTACTCATTGATGATTATTCTAGAATGATATGGGTTGCTTTCTTGAGATAAAAACATGAAGCATTAGAAAAGTTCAAAATTTTTAAAGCTATGACAAAGAATGAGATAGCTCAAAAGATTAAATTTCTAAGGTCAAATAGAGGTGGTGAATTTACTTCACGGGAATTCAATTCTTTTTGTGAAGAGCATGGAATTTAAAGGAAACTATTTGCTCCTTGGACCCCTCAACATAATGGAGTTGTTGAAAGAAAGAACAAAACCATTCTAGATACTGCTAGAACCATGATGATGGAAGCAAATGTTCCTCATTTCTACTGGAGATAAGTTGTAAGTACTGTTGTGTACACCATTAACAGGGTGAATTTCAACAACAATTCTGGTAAGACACCTTTTGAGCTATGGTTTGGTTATAAGCCTACTATCAAATACTTCAAAAAATTTGGAAGCAAATGCTACATCAAGAGAGATGATGATATAGGTAAGTTTGATGCTAGAAGTGATGAAGGAATATTCCTAGGATATTCTACTAAGAGCAAATCTTACTGGTGATTTAATAAAAGGTTGAAGAAAATGGCTGAAAATGAAGATATTTGTAAATCATCCAGATCTAGTGATTATGATTCAGATGATCAACATGATGATAATAACAATGATTCTCAAACACACAATCAAATTCAAATTGTTCTGGTGAACCAAGGAAATCAAGAAGCAAAAGTGCAGAAGAAAGGACACAAGAACAAGAGGTAAAAGAGAACTTCAAAACTCCTAAGTATGCAAGAAGAAATCATTTTGATAGTCAGATCATTGGAGACAAAAGAAAAGGTTTGCAAACCAAAAGAAGTATTCTAGAAGAATATTGTCTAATCTCTAAAGTTGAACCTAGAAATATAAGTGAAGCATGCAAAAGATGAATATTGGATGGAAGCCATGAAAGAAGAACTAGTGCAGATATAGAAGAATAATACATGGGATCTTGTTCCCAGTCCTCAAAACAAAAATGTGATTGGAACCAAGTGGGTGTTCCAAAATAAGCTGAATGAACAAGGTGATGTGGTTATAAATAAAGCAAGATTGGTTTGTAAAGGTTACTCATAGATGGAAGGTATTGATTTTGAAGAAACTTTTGCTCTTGTTGCTAGAATTGAGGCTGTTAGATTATTTCTTGCTAATGCTAATTTCAAGAACTACAAAGTTTATCAGATGGATGTGAAGTGAGCTTTTCTGAATGGTGAACTAGAAGAATTCTATGTTAAACAACCAGATGGATTTCAGTTGACTAATGAAAAAGATACGGTATGTCGATTGAATACATACCTCTATGGACTAAAGCAATCCCTTAGAGCTTGGTATGCTAGATTGGATAAATACTTGTTGGAACTTGGATTCAATAAATTTACTACTGAAAACAATTTATATTTCAAACTCGATCAGAGCAAAGAACTGATCATTGAAGTCTTTGTTGATGATATCATTTTTTAAGGTGATGATGATTTGTGTATGACGTTTTTTGATGAAATGAAAAGTGAATTTGAAATGTCAATGATAGGAGAACTAAAATTATTTTTAGGATTGCAAATTACTCAATTGGATGATGGAATCTTTGTATCTCAATCTAAGTATGTGAAAGAGTTACTGAAAAAGTTTGGCATGGAAGATTGAAAGCAAGTTGGTACACCTATGGTGACTGGATGCAAACTTACACAAAAAGATAATACTCCCAAATCAAATCAGACAAGATACAGATCAATGATTGGTGGATTACTCTACTTGACTCAGACCAGGTGAGACATAATGAATGATTTGTGCATGATTGCTAGATTTCAAGTTGGTCCTAAAGAGTCCCATGTGTCTATTGTGAAAAGAATATTCAGATATCTAAAAGGGACAGTTGATCTTGGTCTTTGGTATCCAAAGAATGATTATATTACTCTATGTGCTTTTACTGATGCTGATTAGGCAGGAGATGTAGATTATAGGAAGAGTACTAGTGGTGGTGCATTCTTCTTAGGTAAGAAGTTGGTATCTTGGTTAAGTAAAACGCAAAACTCAGTTTCATTATCTACTATTGAGGTAGAGTACATTGTTGCTGCAAATAGTTGTACCCAAGTATTATGGATGAAGAAAATGTTGAGAGATGTCTGAATTGAGTATGAAGAACCCATTGCTATATTCTATGTTAGCTCAAGCACCATTAACATTTCTAAGAAACCAGTATTACATTCAAAGACAAAGCATATATCCATAGTATCACTTCTTGAGAGACAAAGTGAGTGACAAAGAAGTCAGACTGGAGTACATACCTACCAAAGAGAAAATTGCAGATATCTTTACAAAGTTGTTGCCTAAGGATACTTTTGAGTACCTCAGAGGAAAGTTAGGGGTGATTTCCCCTCCTGATCAAAACTAAGATGCAGGTATTTGCATTAGTCCATGAATTCATTGCCATATCATATTCCAGATTGATGTTGTGGTGACTTCTACTTAGGGGGAGTAGTCAGATGTTTCAAATTTGAGATCAAAGCATGTGTAACTTTTACATTGATTTCAAAGGGGGAGAGAAGCAATGTGAAAAAGT
This sequence comes from Sequoiadendron giganteum, assembly GCA_007115665.2. Classification (NCBI taxonomy): domain Eukaryota; kingdom Viridiplantae; phylum Streptophyta; class Pinopsida; order Cupressales; family Cupressaceae; genus Sequoiadendron; species Sequoiadendron giganteum. The sequence goes on from CM021104.1 coordinate 311,346,069, forward strand.
GGGAAAGAAGATAAATGAAGGAAACAAGAAAAAGTGCACAATCTCAGGGGGAGATTGTTGAAGAAAAAGTTAGTTGGGTTGATGGTACTATTTTTCACATCATGTGTTGCCATCAATGCCAAAGGGGGAGATTGTTGGATATTGTGGTTGTGCTGCTGATATGTGGTTGTCATTGATTTCAAAACTATTATCATTTTAATCTGCTTAAGGCTATGTATGTCGAGGAGATTGAGAAAATTGTTAAAAATATAGTTCAAGCAGCCAATGGAGCTGAGAAGGTCAAAGTGTTGGAAATATCCATGTATTGAAGATGCGAAGGTGTGCTTCAAAGGGTTTGTTGTTAAACCTTTCTAGTATGCTGTCCGAAAGTTTCAGAGGTGCACATAAAGTTTTGGGGAAGTTATGAAGATTTGTGTTCCTACAGTTATTCAATTTTTGTAGATGGTGTTCTTAGTTGAAGGGGATGAAATGGGTAATATCATGTGTTGTGCATGTATCTATGACATTCATGGATGATTCTAGATCGTACTCTATCCTTTTTGTACATCCATTGTGATTTAAGTGTTCATGATCAAAGATTTTTCCAATATGTGCCCAAGTGTTTATCTTCTTGCCCGACATTGTGGTGTTAGCGTGTTGTGGAACCATGAAGATTAATATTTCATTGTTTGGAATGTTTCAAGATGTTTGTTTGGGTCCTCACTATGTTGTGACTGACTTGTGTTGGTATGCATTATAATATGTATCAAGGCCGACAATTGTAATTTATTCTTTATTTGTGGCTGACTGAATAGTGGTTGTAAATCCGTATAGCAGATATACATATGAGATTTTTTTTCTCATTTAGAAGGTGTGCTCAAGTCTACAAGTGATGTACAAGTAAAAATAAATGTTAGACCATTCAGAGCATAGTATGGAAGAGTTTGAGCAAAAGGGTGGAAGAGTTTGAAGAAGTTTTTTTGTGTGCCTAACCGGAACGGTCATCAGGCTTTGGCATAAGCTATTTTCTCTGTTCATATTCATCAGATGGATTTAATCTAATTCATTTATGTAAGGAACTGAGCCTTCCCTTTAAGTAGTGTTCTCTAGGCAGTGTGCCTGAATACAAGTGCATTCCCCTTTTTTATTCTACATTATACTTATAACAAGGTATAATCTTGTGGACTAACATCCACCGTGGTTTTTCCCCTAACAGATTTTCCACGTATAAAATATTGGTGTTCATGTATCTCTGATATGTTGTTCTTATGCACACACTATTAATTATCAAATCTGTTATATAAAGATTGGTTAATGTTGCATAAGTTAGTTTTTGGTAACAACTAATTCACCCCCCTTTCTCAGTTGTTTATCCTTGTTTTTCCAACATCAACCTCTACCCCTATGTTGGTATTTAGTCCCAATATGAATTACCTTCCTTGGCTCTTTTCATCATTTTGATACATTGGCACATATTTCAATAATTTGGCAAACCTATCCCAATATTGTTGAACTATAAGGGTCCCTTGTTAGAGGTTGTGGAATTCTACCATTTTCTCATCAAAGAATAACTATGGTAACCACCTTTTATGGAAAATATGAACAAATTTTTCCCATGTGATTGTGTCCTTATTGTATCCATTTTGTTCCTTAGCATTGGTCTACCAACTAGCTACCTCCACACTGAGTTGATAAGATCTCCATAAAGCCTTAATAGTTTCACTAAAATCTCTTAAAGTATTTTTCCATTTCATTCAACCAATTTTCTATCCCTTCACCTATCTGTTTCCCATCAAAATTTGGTGGAGTGATTTTCTTTATGTAACACCCCTCCATTTTTCTCTTATGATTAGATTATGATGCTTTGATATTTTGATCGCTATTTATGGAGGGATGTGGACTAATTGGTGGTGGTACCAGTGATTTTGTTCCATGATTTATATTTATTTCAGTTGAATCTTGTAATTATTACCCCTCATTTGTATTTGAGGTGGATAATTGTATATGTAATCACATTTATATGTTTTACCTCATTCAGGGAATGAGAGATGTAATCCTATTTGTTAAGTTAATGTTATGTGACATCTTGTTGTAATTCTTATTGTTATGATATAATGTATCATGTATGTGTACTTAATTTCATAAGTAATTAAAGTGCTATGGATGTATTATGATGTATGTATGGGTTTAACGTAATCTCAGTCTCGTAGCCTTAGAGTTTGTTGGCAATAGGAAGTGAACTTATGCGTTAATTGTATTTTTTCAAAAAAAATGTGAGATTTAATTGCAACCTCCTCTAGGGTTTCATGGTGGGGCATTACACTTTAGATCCTTTGATAATTCTATTATTCCATTCCCCTTTCTTACATCTAAATCATTTCCTTGATTTCTCCCAAGATTCTCCCTTTCTTGTTCACCCCTATTTTCATTATTGTTTTGACTTGTCCTAAGGTCTTCTATGGATTGTTCCAAGTTGTTGATCTTATCCCTTTGTTTAGTTAGCAAATTTATTATGGCCTTCACCCCTGTTTCACTATTTCTTTATTCATTCTCTTGGGAAACACTAGCTCATGTTACCCTTCTTCTTGCCATCTAAAATTTCCTAGAAAATTCAAATTCCTAAAATCAAAATTGGATTCAAAAGATTTATTGTAGATTTACTATCTCAATACTCTCCAACTTACACAACATATTTTTATGTTAATCAAGTTGTAGTGATATCAAGGCCTAGTCTTTGAACCTTGGCTCTGATACCACATTTAAGAGACCCACATTTTGTTAATCCAAAAATTCATTATTTTATTTTCCTTACAAAGTAAATCTCTTATTGTATTACTCAATTATTGTATACTCAGGAACTTCTATCTATACAGGATAAGAATCTATCCATCCGGGATAAGCATCTAACCATACAGGTTAGGCTAATTCCCATACGAGACCAAGATTTATCTATCCAAATAAGGTAGACATCTAAAAAAATGGGTTATAAAATACTCTAGCCAAAGACTTAGACTCATTAGGACCGTCTAGGTCTTGAGTCACTCTATAAAGACTACACTCCCCTACTAGGAGTGCATCGAGGTCGACGTCCTTAGGATTATATGAGATAATAATAAAAGCTTGAGTCTCACCTCAGAATTTAGCCTGAAGCCTTGGGAAATCAAGTGAATCCATCTGGGATTCCTTCTAAGTATGAGTATAACAAATAATTACCAACTTCAATTTTAATATTTATTTATCTTTCTTTAACTCAAGGTATCTTAGCAAGACCAACAATGAAAACACCCCTAACCAATCCTATATCCCCATCCCAAGTTCCTGTGTACTAGGGACAACTCTGCCCCTAGACTACCTACATACACTGTTTTAGGATGGTCTGATCAAGGCATATAATATGGAGTTTTGTTTTCTAATATATTGTTTGATGTAATTGTGGGTACGCAACCCTTTCTAGGGTCATTTCCCGAGACAGTTTCTCTTCGATTGATACCCACATAAAGGAGCATATAAAGCATAAAGATTCATGGTGAACTTTTGCTTGTTTCCTAATTCATATGTCCTAAATTCCTATAAGTCATGTCACCCTTTCCCGTTAAATAACAAATCATCAAAGATAAAATAATTAAAAAGTTAATTCACATGCGCAAACCCTATTAGGGGTTTTCTATGATTTTCACTAGCGGATGCAAGTCCATTACAATATTATCTTTTTAGATTATCAATCCAAGAGGGATTTCCTGCCCCTTGGATTTTAACTCCAAAAATGCTCCTTATTACTCTTCGGTGGTTTATAGGGATGATTCCACATATGTCATTGTTGCAACTTTATTAGACTATAATTGCATTAACTCAAGCGTGACAACATTACCCGTAAACGTGAGTCAAAGGCAACGTGAATACCAAACACTGCAGATTTTTTTTGTTTTCCTCCTCTTATTTAAATTTTCTATCTAAGAAGGAAATTAAATGGATTATCAACAATAAGAAAAGTAGTTTGTGCACATAAACTAAATGGTAATATAGAAACTTTATACCTTCTTGCTAAGGAAGTAAAATTAAATTAACTTACTAAAAAGAAAAATATTTTCTAGAAAGGATTATTGCATCTACCTACATCCTATGAAAGTAATTTTTTTTGTAACAATGAGCTGAATCATGAAAATAGTCAAATCCATTTGTGAAATAAAAACACTTATACATAATGTTAAATTCTTCAATATGGGTGATCTAATTCAAAGATGGTATGAATCTAATTGTATTGCAATGTTAGTATTTCCTAGAAAGAAACTTGAATCTATTTGCATAATCTATGTCATAGATTAATATAATTAAAGTAGTTTTGATTTAAATTGCATAACAATAATATTTTCAAGATAAATATCCATCTAAGAAAGCATAAATAATTCCAACATAAGGAGACTTCAGGGCATAATCTATTGTTTCAAGACAAAAGGTTTATTAATTTTGATTAAATTCAAATTGCATGAATAAATAATCTAACTAAAGAAGACTTGATTTTAATTGCATAGGTTATTTCACTAATGTCTTAAGATAGATAAACCAATACAATGTCTTAATCTATTAAGAGCCTTGATTTTAATTGTATAATTTATACTACTAATGCCTCAAGATTGATGAACTATCTAAAGTAGGTTTGCATTAATTTGCATAATTTTATTTTTGATAATATGCTAATGATTACATAATAATCTATACACTATGCCCTTGTTATAATTAAATGAATCAACCTTGTTTGAAAAAAAATGAATCTACTTGCATATTAAGGGGAAAAAAATTAATTTAAAGAATAACCATGATGTTGAAGGATTAAGTTTATTGCAAATTTATTAAATGATAACTACGGTGTTGTGTTATAAACCTTGAATCCCAAGGAAATAAATTTATTGCATGGAGTGAAAGATTATTTGAAGAATAACAATAAATCTATGAGTTAAGTTTGTGGCATAACAATAAAGAAATTTTATTAAAGGGATATTATTAATGCCTTAAGTTAGATGGTATTTGTTTGCATGAATTCGATTTTACTACTTACCATTCAGTAAAACAAGCAACTTCTCATTTAATGAAACACAAATTTAAGCTTAAAATTTAATGTCTAATAATCATAATTGTTATCATAGAATTATAATTATTTTCATAAAGTTATAGTGTTGTCATAAGATATAAATGTTGTCATTCATCTATTTTAAAATCTTCTATAACTAGGTATATACTCATAGTTTGTCATCATTTTATGAAGAAGAGAGGTTTTTTATAAGTTCATTAATTATATTCAAAATAGCTAGTAATCATTTCCATCTTTTATTCAAAGGAAATTAAATACTATCTCATAGAACCGTGGTTTGGACCAACTCTTCACCAATCATAGATGTTAGTTAATTTGTTGTCTTACTATTATTAGGGTAAAATTATTTTATTTTTTTCATAAAATTGGCAAAGCCACTCAAATTTTATTTATTTATAAAGAATTTAACAAAAACTAAGTCTTTAAACTCAATCTTGTAAGACCTCGCCTCGTATGTACTCAATACAACCCTAATTTATTATATTCTTTTATTGAATTGATTATTAGATAGACTATGGATGGTAAATAAGGTGATCTTTTGGCAATATGCTTGCATTATGTTTTATTGTCATTTCCATGAAGGTGAAATGCACTAATATGTTGTGGAATACAAATTGAGATTTTAAATGGATTACTATGTAGTTAAAGTTTATAATATTTAGCTAACAGATTAATGTGATGTACAACTGTTATTGATGGTCATGTTGGTAATGTGCAGGAAGGTAACAATGTAAGCATGAGAAGGGAGAACCATCAAGAGAAAATCAAAAGACTTCTTGAGGATATAAATTTAATCCTTTTTGGGGCTTCGAAATAGATAAACTTAATATGTTGGTAAATTAAAGTGACGAGGGTTGATAATAAAGAGATAATTGATTATGTGTTATATGGGTGTAAGAAAGGCTAGGAATTAGTAACCCTTATCCAAGTGTGAAACTCGGATGGATCTTTAAGAGGGTCTTTAAAGAGGGTTGTTGGTCAATTTCCTTGGTTTGGATGCAAAAAAAAACCCCTTAGGGTCTATACTAAAGTTGTAGGGGTCAAGTGGACATACAATAGGGCCCCAAGGACATGATTTGACCCTTGGAAAGTCTCCATTATGGAGAGTGACGAATTTTGAGGAGAGGATGGGGGTGAAAGGATGGAGTGGTTGTCCAAGTGCATGTTTCTTCTTTAACAAGAGAAAAGACCCTTATTTATATATAAAAAAGGATACCCACACATTCCAATCCAAGAGTTGCAAGTTGAAGCTTCTATATATTGGGAAGAAAAAGATTGAGTGGGTTGTTGCCCACTTCTCCTTTTGGAGAAATCTAGTTGAGGAGAAGTAGGAGAAGAGGAGGGAAGTATTTCTTCTTGGGAGGAAGTGATGAAGATGGCATGGAATGGAGGAGGAAGAAGGATAGAAGAGCCAAATTTCTCCCTCTAAAGAAAATAGATAAGTTTTCCTTACTTTCACCCTTCCTTGTTTTGTTTTTGTAGGATGTAAGAATGTAGTGTGAATCATTGTTGAATATGCTGGTACACCCATAGGTGTGTAATTTGATGTTATGATATGTTTTTTTTTTTAGTAAAATTTGAGAAAACTCCATTAATCTTCTTGGGGTTAAATACTTTCTTGCTTGGGGGTGTGGTTAGAACCCACGAGGCTCCATGACACCATTACGGTAGGGTGGAAAGAAAGTCTAGCTTAGTTGTATGTTATTCTTTGTATTTCTTAAAATTAGTAGAGTATGGAAAGCTAGTGATTGTGGTAGCATGAAAGAAATGGAGAAAGAACAAGCCTTATTCCTTCATGAACTATCCATTGGTTTTCTGAACAGTAAATGCAGTATCAAAATTCTTATGTTTGGCTGAAAAAAAGAAAACATGTATACCTTGTGTTATGTAGCAAAATACTTTCTTCAAGATCATGTAAGTAGTCATTGTGAAATTTCTTACACCGTTGAATGGTTAAATGTTGTATCATTGTAGTAGCATGGAAAAACATTATGATCCAGTCTTAATGATGGTAGGTTGCATAAAAGATAAATGAAAAAAAAATGAATGGAGGTTTTAATTGTTTTATCTCACAATGAGTGATAAAATGAAATGTAAATCCATATTATGAAATGGATACTCGTTGATATAGGTATATGATTCTAAAGGCATGTTTGTTTTACTTGCAAGTGAATTTGTTTATTCTGGCTATCAAAAGAAAATACACGTACCCATATAGTAAAATGTCTAGATTTTAAATGTATATATATACATATATTCTCCCTGTAATATAATTTCTATTTCATATTTCTTTGTGGAAGGAAACCTCATTGGCGAAAGAAATGTGTAATTCCTTCTATCTTTCAAAGTGAACATGTGAATACATTTAATCTCACAAGAAATATATAGGTACATAAACAAATAAATGGATGTCTGATTATAAAGAAAGCAAATACATTATAGATGGATAAATATATTGAACAAACTGCACATACACAAATCAGTGAACCTCCAACGAAATAGGGTATATTTCCAAATACATTCTTTAGTGGTTGAATAGATAAAACAAAGTACATAACTCATTAGTATCCGAGTATAAATGTAACGAGTTAGTTACGACAGACGATCTGAATTTAAACGAGATGTAAAAATAGATAAATAAAGGGGTTATCAGGCGCATAGGCGAAATACTAGGAGATAATGAGAACACTGATGTACAATACAGAGAATGAATTTATCAAAAAAATAAAAATATAAGCGTAGATAGATGACCAATGGACAAATCTGCCTCTATTGGCGAGTTACACCCTGTGAGGATGGGATCTTTTGCATCCCTCGACCTTTTTGTCTGCCATGCATCCCTAGTCTTAGGATTCTACCCTGGTGCACCACTGCTAAAGAAAATCTATACAGAGGAAACATAATAATAAATATGATAAATGGCTAGAAGAAAAAACGTAAAGGAAATATTGAGAGGTTAGATCTGGAGATGTGAAGCATGGCATTTGTCCCAGAACTCCTCAATCCACATCACTTCCAGCTTCATCATCCTAAAAAATTCCTAAAGGAGATCAAAGTAAATAATTAAGAATGAGAAATAAAACTCAAATTCCTACTGTTCTTGGTAAATCCACTCCATGTGCCCTAATTGGCAGCCATGCGATAGATAAAAGAAAAAAACATATACATAAAAAAATGGGTAATAACAGTAATGCGTGAATTATTCTATCCATGGCACAACATCCTCGAAGCCGCAACCTCGATGCTTAATGAGTAAGCATTACTTCTCTATCTGTGCATCTCAGTTGCGAAATGTCCTTCACCATGCCTTAGTCACTGCTACTTTTACCACCTAACTGTGTCAGTCTATTTAAGCCCCCCCTCAAGCATTACAATCAAGTGTGTTGTCGTGCTAAGTGTTTCATCTGGTGAATTTTGCAAGTTATTGGTGAAGCTTACCATTCTGACCAACATTTATTTGGAAGAGTGCTCCTTCACAAATTATTTGTTTTAACAAATATGGGGTCACTTCAGATGCTTTTTCCTGCAGGACAATTATTTTGCCCAACCTGTCACATTGAATACTGGTAGTTTGATCTTTGCATGTGAAGAAAAAAAAAATGAAGCCATCGCTCTATTCTGACAGATCTTTCTAGCGATCCTACTCCCCTCATATCAAATTAGAGTTACTTGGAATGTGAACCACGGTGTAGGCGAGCTTTATGAACGACAGGAATGATATTCACCAATTCTTAACCGACTTATGATATTCACTTTGTCACTTATTGCTTGTCGTACAAGCACTGGATCGTTGGAAATACAATTGTCTTCTTCCCTACATTATCAATTATGTCAGAATATCTTACAGATGGGCTCAAAACAGTTTTCAACATTGTATTCTCCTACAAGCTAGCTTTATTTGCATTCAGCATGATATTTCTGGAAGAAATGACATAGTTAGTCAAATCGTTTAGCCTAGATGGTAGTCTGTACGCTCCTGCAATAAATCAATTCATTGTGTAGCTGGCCTACTGATGGTGCAAATCAGGTATCTATAGTTGTCTAGCCACTCTTTAAAATCAATTCAATCTTATATTTTGCTATTCTCAATGGGCTTTCATAGGCGATTCCTTCTATGGGTGAGGCGACCTGTAAATGGGCATCAACAGCTATGTTGTGTCCATATCAATGCAAGTTGATTAAATGTATCTCAGTCGTTCAGCTTTCCCTACTGTTGTTGGTATCCGCAACCTCCAAACTCTTCCTTGCTGGTATTATCTTTTGCTTCTCTAATTTGGCGAGCTGCAGCCAGAAAATAAGGATGCGGCAGAGTTTTAGAGTATGTTTATTAAAAATGAAAATTACTGCCATGATCATAATAATGAGCATATTTAGGTTTTAACATTAGGGCATCCTTTATTATTTTTACTATAATTATTTCTTAATTCTATTGAGTGTAAACGCAATAAACTATATGTTGGCTTAGCATCAAAGTAATAATTAACAATGCAAATTTTAAACCATGTACTATGTCGATTTGGTAATGTTGAATATAGTTTAAAATAAATGTGTTTTTCATCGATATAATTATTACTAATGTTGTCATTAATCACGATAACCATTATTGGTATTCAATTCAATAGTGTTCTTATGGGCTAATATGAAAAAAATGTTACTCCAACACCTCTATGGAGATGGCTAACTACTAGACAAAATTCACCTATGTACATTGAAAAATGCATGAAAAACATACATAAGAACATACATGGATACATACATAACATGACAAGACGTCGTAGTGCGGGGCCCGCCAGACACCTAAAACTGGCAGATGGGACGAAACGTCCGAGTGATGGTCAAGCGAGAGTTAACGGCGCCATCAGGTGCGTTTTCCCACCCGTTTCTGGGCAAAAAAGCGGATAGGTTAGCTTCGTCGGCAAGTTTCTTTTATCTGGCGCGGGAAAAGTGGAAGGGAATGACGTGGGCCTTTTCTATTTCAATACAACAAGGTGAAAATAGTATTTGTTTTGTTTCCTATCTACACGTTGAAAGGGAAAGTTGAAGGTTTGAGTGCACGTGGACGATTTCGAGGAGAATACTGACCAAATAAGCTGAAGTGTGGAGTGCACGTGGAGGATTTGGAGGAGAATACAAACCAAATCGAGGTGAGGGGTAATTTTGTTGCAAGCAGAGGGTTTTACAAGATGTTTTAATTTGAAATTTGGGAAACACAATGTGGAGTATTTCAGTTTCTTAAATGTCTTCAAAATCACACATTCCATTGTTGTGTTTAAATTTCGCACCATTGAAAAAAAAACTACAAAAAATAATTCTGAATGGGAAACGCAGTGTTGGGTTTCAATAAAAAATTGTACAAAATAATTATGAATGGGAAACACAGTGCTGGGTTTCATTTATTTGAATCTTCTTGTTTAAATGTAGAGGGTTTTACAAGTTCTTTTAATTTGAAATTTGGGAAACACAATGTGGAGTATTTCAGTTTCTTAAATGTCTTCAAAATCACACATTCCATTGTTGTGTTTAAATTTCACACCATTGAAAAAAAAACTACAAAAAATAATTCTGAATGGGAAACGCAGTGTTGGGTTTCAATAAAAAATTGTACAAAATAATTATGAATGGGAAACACAGTGCTGGGTTTCATTTATTTGAATCTTCTTGTTTAAATGTAGAGGGTTTTACAAGTTCTTTTAATTTGAAATTTGGGAAACACAATGTGGAGTATTTCAGTTGCTTGAATGTTTTCAAAATCACACATTCCATTGTTGTGTTCAAATTTCTCACCATTGAAAAAAAAAATTGCAAAAAATAATTCTGAATGGGAATTGTAGTGCTAGGTTTCAATAAAAAGATTGTACAAAATAATTCTGAATGGAAAACACAGTGCTGGGTTTTATTTATTTGAATCTCCTTGTTTAAATGTAGAGGGTTTTACAAATTCTTTTAATTTGAAAATTGGGAAACACAATGTGGAGTATTTTGTTTGCTCGAATGTCTTCAAAATCACACATTCCATTGTTGTGTTTAAATTTCGCACCATTGAAAAAAAAAACTACAAAAAATAATTTTGAATGGGAAATGCAGTGTTGGGTTTCAATTAAAAAATTGTAAAAATAATTCTAAATGGAAAACACAGTGCTGGGTTTCAGTTATTTGAAACTCATTGTTTAAATGTAGAGGTTTTTACAAGTTCTTTTAATTTGAAATTTTGGAAACACAATGTGGAGTATTTCAATTTTTTGAATGTCTTCAAAATCACACATTCCATTGTTGTGTTTAAATTTCGCACCATTGAAAAAAAAAACTGCAAAAAATGATATTAAACTACTATCTTATACTACTAATACATAAGTAAAGAGACAAAAGCCATAATTTTTTTCACCAAAATAATAGACCAAGGCCTTAGTACATGAAAAAATCCAATACCCACCTTGGACATCATTTAATTCACATGGACGTCATATGGGCTCAATCAATGAGACCCTAAATACAAAATAAAACCGTAAATACATGTTCGACCCATAACTATCTTATGGATTATATCCCTAAATATAGTTCTCTATTTTGGAGCCACTAACACATGTGGGACCCATTTTTATGACAAGATTCTCAACTTCTTCTTCTAGTACTTAAGAAAGGGAAAATACTTTAAATGAGTCTAAAGTCAAATGTAATATGAAAAATAATGCCAAGGTTACCATTAGAATATAAATAGAAGATACCTCTATAATTATACACTATAGGAATCCAAATTAAAATTCTAAGAGTGTTTGAGATGCATGAGATAGAAATATGATTACAATATAAATAGAATCTTAATCCAAGCAATGTATTTGTACAATCCTTATCAAACAATCTCACTTTAATCTCAATTTTAGTAACATCCATATTCACCTATTTATGAATTTTCTCCACCCTTAATTTCATTCTCAACTTCATTCTTGAACCACTTTAGGAATCTATGTTGAAGATTAAAACCATCATTGAGTGATTTCATTTTAGGCCATAGTCTCCTTGATATAATTATTATTCCTTTTAGTAGTTGTTTATATATTCTTAAATCTAGGGTTATCAATAAACTCAATTGAAGAACCAATGATATCTAGGTATTTTCCTTTTGTATTAGAGGGAGGGGAAATGATATCAATAGGGGAAACATTAGATGGATCACCTCAACACTAAGATTAGAGGGGGCAGGACTTCTACTAATACTAGCTCTACCTATAGGTCTCATAAGTTTAAAGAAGATAACACTAGGAATAGTGAAGATTTAGTGGGATCATTTGTAGTTTCCTCACCAAGACTAGACCTCTTGTAAGATTTAAAAATATGGGAACTATAGGGAGAAATTTTAGTGATCACATTTTTTCGGGGTTAGAGAATATTTTCCCATATAAAAGAGACTTGATTCTTATAAAATAAGAGCACTTTTTCATTAACAACCACCCTATGGTTGGATTTGAGAAGTAAGGAATTGGATTTATCACAATCATAAAGTTAAATTATAAAAACTTGGTGTAGTGGACCATTTTTTCTTACCTATAATCTCATTCATGACTTATTTCTCTATATATAATGAAAGGTACAAAGCAAAGCATACTAGGTAATTATGCCTTATATTGTTTACAAAGGGAAAGTTATTTAACAAAAGATAGATAATTTATACTTCTCATTTAGGGTAAAATATTTAATGAGAAAGAAGTTGAATTCATTTTAAGGAAGAGCCTCCTTGAGATATCTTAATTATCATTTAATGAGCTTCTCAAAGCCTTTTACGAAAGTGTCAATGTTTTCTTTTCTTTGACATTTGCTCGCTTGATGGGTCTTGGCTCTTTTCTTAGACATGCTAGCAACTATGATGTTGAACTCTTTAGAGTCTTAAAATTTTAGATCCCTCACAATAACCTTCTTACTCTTCCATTGTACAATTAAATGTCTATGAACTAATGGATCGTAACTATATATGTATTATATAAATGGATTTAGCTCACCCTTCGCAAGGATTGCCAAATAGTAAATTTTTATTGTATTATTGACAATAATAAGCCTCTATTCATAGTCCCTCATCTCCCCTGATAATCTTCCAAATGTACTAGTCCATAAACAAGTAGAAAATGATGAAATTATTAAGTCTCATTGGAAAAAATGAGAGAAGTTGATTTCCAAAGAGGGATCAATAAGGAGATTGATTGATAGGTAGTATCCTTTACAAATAAAGAGAAAAATGGTGATATCATTGACCTCCAAGTTGTAGATTGAGATAAATCTAAAAGAGTAACCCAAATAAATATTTTGATAAACTTCAATTATTATCAAGTCATTCAATAATTTTTCCAACATCACATAATTGCAATCAACCCCACGTCTCATAATTATTCCAGAAGTAATTTTACTAGGAAAATATTTTCCATCATACCAATGCGATATTTTCCATAAAAAAACTCATATTGTCTAAAGAAATAGTTTTCCCACTACCTCCATGGTAGAGATGATCAATTGTTTCCTCATTTATGGAGTGAATTTTCTTATAGCTTTTAATAATTTTTAAGATATTCGAAGAGGGGGAGAAAGGTAATTGAGGTAGTTTAAAATACTAAGGGAATCTCCATTCATCATTAAGGGTGGGTATGTGCAGGATCATCATGGAAAACATAGGCCCTTAAGTGGCAATAAAATTCAAAAAATCAGAGTTAGGCAACTTGATATAAAAATTTGAATAAGTAATCTATATTATGTAACACCCCTCCGTTTTGCTTTCTGGATTGGATAGTGTGTCCTTGTTTTTCTTTGATTTATATTTTTGGATATTCATATACTTTATCTTGTGTGTGTATTTGATCGCTATTTATACAATGATGAACTATTTTGATGTGATGTGGTTTATTTGATGTTTTAGTTTACATGCTTTAATTGGTGTAATGATGTTAGTGGATATAACATGTGAAAGCATATGAGATTATTTGAGCATGGTGGAATAGTCAATTATAATGATTGTATTGGTTAAGGGGACGGGTTCACATCACTCGCTTGCAAGCGCCCTGTGATTCCGTGATTTCCTCTTCACAGTGTGTATTTTATGCTGCTTATATATATATGATGTTGTTTACTTGGTTTTCAGGTTTGCAGGTACATGACATCGACTCCACCTGGTTTCACAGGTTTGAGCATGTCGATCCAACGATTAAGTTCAACGAGAGATAGTAGCTAGGTAAATTGTGTCAAGTCTACACCCTAGCCATAGTGTTTTGTCAGTCTGTGTGTCGAGTCATTGATTGTCTTGCTTTAATCTTATTTAATTCTAAAGGGATTCTTGATTTGGAAATAAATAGTTATAATTATTGCATTAAATTATGCTAATGGTTATTTAATTTAAAATTGAAATTTTGGATATAAGTTTATATTTAAATTAATTAATTTAATTTAATTAATTAAATTTAATCCATGCGGTTGAATTTAATTATTAAATAATTAAATTAATTGATTAAATGTGATGTTAAGAAAATTAAATCAAAGAAAAGAATTTAATTCATTTTGGAATTTTATTTCAATTTAGTGGGAATTAAATTAGAATTTGAAATTAAATTTTTATTTGGGAAATTAGTTTTCAATTTTTGGAATTAATAAATTAAATAAAATTAGATTTGGTTGTTGAAGATATTTTCAATTATGCCAACATGTGTGAGTTGAATTAATTAGAAGCGTTTGTTGCAAATTCATTCACCAAGAGAATTTTGGAGAGGAAAAGCTTCTTTACAAGTGTGAGGATATTTTTGGAAAAAAAATACACAGAGGATTGTTTGAAGAAATTTTTGGCTGTAGATTTACATTGGAGAATTCTAGTGAATTTTGTTGTGGCTATGGATTGTTTTCTTGATTGGTATCACTGCAATTTGAAGAGAAGCTATGAAATCTTTAGAGGAGGCTCTACATCAAATTTCCATTTCCTGAAGCTTCTTGACTCAGGTTTTCTTCTGTGTTTTTGTAATGTTCTTGGTTGCTTATAAAATTGTAGTGATTAAAGATTTGTTTGTTAAATCTATTTAGGAAAAGAAATTTGTTATTAGAAGGAAGAAATAAAATAAATAAATTTAGAGGCTTTTGTTGTTTCCATGAAATTCCTTCAGGGAAATTGTGAAACCTCTGTAGAATTTAATTTATTTGAGGATATTGTTAGTTTCGTTATTAAATCAAACTTATGGGTAAAAGAACACATTTAGATTTGTTTTAGAAGAATTAATTCACTGTAGAAATGAATTTATTACTAAAACCTCTGTAGAAATTGCAGTGGAAAAATCTAGAGGGTTTGAAAGCTTCTGGCTATAAATTAGATTCCTTTTAATTTTCTCAATCTTATATTGTTTAGGAATTCTAGAAATTGGATAAAAAGATTTAGTTTTGTACCTCTGTGAATTTTGGTTGTTCTCTCGAAAAATTTCATAATTTCACCTCTAGGTGAATATTTTCACAAAATTTCTCCAATTTGTTTATTATGTTAAATCTGCTTATATATATAGTTTTATTGTTTAAAAAATACTGATTTGAAATGATTGTCACTGCCGTACGACTGACAATTTTCTGTGTTAAGGGATGTGATTTCGATTTTAAAATAAATAAAAATAAAATGAATATTTTTAATTCACTGTGTGTTGAGTTGGTTTTGGGTGGGGGTACATTGCACACCCCACCGCCCCACATAGGGAGGCTGCGACTGCCTTATGAGGTAGTGCCCTCCACTTAGTTGAGGGAGCGTTGTCTCATATGGCAGTGCAACCCCTGTATCGGCCACGCCATGGAGGGAAGGGATGGGGTTCGGCTACAGCCGACCCCTCTCCAATAAATTAAAAATTTGTTTTTATATTTATCTTTTTTGAAACCTGCGGTCAATTCTACCGCCTCCGAAGAAATTCAAAATTGCATATTAAATTTAATCAATATTAAATATATATATATATTTATATATAAGAGGTAAAATATATATAATGTATATATGTATATTTGTATATATATTTTATGAAATATTAGTAATAGAGATTTATTTATTTTGAAAACATTGAATGGATATTTTATAAAAGATAGTAGGTATTTTAATATATGAATAGATATAGTTAAATATATTGATATATATTTAATGTATATATTACATGAGTAGTTTCTATTGGGAGTATATGCAATATTTTATTTTGTTTTATTTAGGCGCATGTAATTTAATTTTGCATGGAGATTTTAAAAGATAAGTTTTGAATGCATGGTTAAATTGATAAGGAAAAAGATATTTTATAAATTACATGTTTTTAAATGGATAGTTGAAGAGATATAGGATTTGGTTAGAAAATGAAAAAGGGTTTACTTGCTTGGATTTATGTTGTTTTTAAAAGTAAATTTAGGAATTGATTATATTGAAGAGGCAATTAATTACTTTAATTTATTTATTTTCTATTAGGGCAATTATTTTATTATAAATGGAGTATGTAAGGGATATGGATTTAGAATATCCAAAAATAGTAATTTCCTCGTAATTGCCTTTTAAGATTTACTTTCTTCATATTTCGTAAAGGGAAGTGAGTTTAATTGTTTTAGACATCCTATAATGAAGAGGAAATAGGGTTATATGATTATTTTAGATAATCCAGTTATCGTGTCTTTGACTTTTTCAATGTTACCTATTGAATGAGTATGGATTTAAGAAATCCAAATATTAGATTTGATTAATGACTTGAATTATTTTTGTAACTTTTTCTTCAAATTGCATTTTGGGATACGGGATTGTAATGCCCCGCCAAGTAACCTTAAAGGAAGTTTCAATTAAACGCCTTAAGCAAACGAATTTTTTTTTATAAAGTGCATTTAACATACACATTCACTTATTAATTAACAACAACCTCTAAGGCTACAAGGTTAGGATTACTTAAACCCACACATACATATTACATATAACCATAGCATTATAAACTTTATGAAATAAACATCATACATCAAAAGGATACCACATAACATAATAAGATAAACATCCAAGGTACAATCTCATAATCATTAACTTAAACCAAAAGTTACATCACTCATTCCCAGAATGAGACCATAGTACAAAAGTATAACAATTACATAATCTCACCTCATAAACATAAGAGGGATAAAATAACTTATACAATCTGAAATAATACAATGCAAGAAAATACAATAAGAACCACGAGTTGTCCATCTAGATGTCTCACCACCAAGTACTGAAGATCAATGGGGACCCAATGGTTCTGGTGCATGTTCCACCCAACCAATGTGGTACCCGAAGGCCCACCCCCCATGCTAGGAGATAGTAACAACGCAACATGGACAAAGATCTACAACCACTAACCAAAGGCAGACTCATACTGACTCAAACTGATATAACCAAAAAAATGTCATACATAAGTACAAATCTAGCTCAACTCAAGTACAACACAAGTACAAATCAAGTACAACTCAAGTACAACATTCACTTCACTGACATAGGTCACATTGCTTCCAGACATAACATAAATCAAGTATGTTCAGAGAACCATACACATAAAATAATTAACAACAGTTGTCCTAGATAGAGTGTCATCGCATAGTAGTCATGAGATCTCCTTTGGGCATCCTTCATAGGCTCCGAAAATCCTGGTGGCCTCAACCGAATCCTGACACTCATACTCACTCATGCAGCATCAAATACCTCTCATACTGATGAGATAATTGACTATGCCATTCCAGGCCTTCTCACTCATCCCAAGTCAAAACGAGCCCTTGTGTCTATGAGTGAGGATTAAATTATATTGATTAGTGTGAATGCATCCAAATCATATAAGTACATTAATTTAATTATCACTTGATTAACTCACTTCTGAACGTTACCCGGTTTACCACTTTGGGCTCCGGCCCCTAACAAAAGCCACTCTTCTATTCGACAACACACACCCAAACAATCCACTAAGGGAAACACAAGTGCATACCAACTAGGCATCAAACCACTCCAACCCAAGGAGGAAACAAATAAAAGAACTCACTCCAAACATCTTGGAGGCAACATAACACATAACCCACTCCTTTCATAGGAGGTACAAAACATCCCCGTTCATAGAAATCGGGTAAAATTGAAAAGACGCCATGCACTACCCAAGGGAAACAGCTGGATGGCATAAATATTCAACAACCCTTATCCTCTAAGTTCTTCTAGAAGACTTATAATTTAGGGCTAACACTAAATCTCAAAACCCACAATGCAACTTGACGACATAGCAACAAAAGTATTCAAGTCAATAATCAAATCTAATATTTGGATTTCTAAATCCATATTCATTCAATAGGTAATGTTAACAAGGTCAAAGACACACTTATAGGGTTAACTCAAATAATCATATCCCATATTTCTATTTCCATTATAGGAAGTATCAAACAATTTAAACTTACACCCCTTTATGAAACACAAAGAAACTAGAACATTTAAGACAATAACGAGAAAATTACTATTTTTGGATATACTAAATCCATATCTCTTTCATATTTCATTCACAATAAATTAATTTCTCTAATTGAAATATAATAAACTAAAATAGCTATTTGCCTCATCAATAAAAACAACTTCTTAATTTACTTTTAAATCGACACAAATCCATGCAAGTAAACTCTTTCCATTTTCTAACCAAATCTTACATCTCATTCAATTTTCTATTTAAAACATTCAATCATTTTAATATAATAAAATATTGTTTCTCTATCCATTTACCCATATACACTAATCAACCCATTTTAAAATCTCTATTCAATAATATATTGCATGCTTCTTAATAAAATACACTACGATAATGAATTTACACTTATTATATATATACATGTTGCATATTATATAGACATCAAATATATATATTAATAAATTTAATTATATATATTCTTTAATATTCCAATCACAAATATTAATTTGCTCTATGGGAATAAAACATAATAACTATTGCCCTTTCAAAATTAATTGAAATAACTAAATAGGTGCCTTTAATTTATAATAAAGGATAGACTAGTTCAAATAATTTAAGTCGAATCCATTGTTTTCTTTTAAGACTAACATAAATCTTCTACAATAATTCTTTTCAATTTTCTAAACACATTCTAAATCTCTTTCGATTTTCTATTTGAAACATACAAATTACAAAATTATATCTTTTCCCTTTTCTATTTGCCCATACAAACAATTCTTATCCTCTAAAAACTTCATGCAAAACTAAATTACAGGCACCCAATAAAACTAAAAATAAATATTAAACATACTCCCAATTAACAATACTCATGCAATAATTACATCAAATATATATTGATATTCTTTACTAACCAAATACGTTATTCTAAAATATATCAATATTCGATTAATAATTTTCTAAATGCTTATGTTATTTACTTTCAAATAAAACTAATATGTTTTAATACATACTTTCTGATTATACAACTTCACATAGTAAAATTATTACTCATTTTATTAACTATTTATATTTAATATCTATCTATTAAATATTATAAATTGTCATTGTGATAAAAAAACAAATACATATTTTTTTTTTAATATCAATCTGAAAATCGTGAAACCCTAAAAATCCTTAAAGAAGGGCAAACATTTTTCACCCGAGATTCGCACTTCGCATGAGTAACAGACGACCAAACCCGCTCCAATGTATTTGGGGGAGGGGCAGCTGAGTAAACCCAGCCGACCCTCTTCCCAAACACATTGGGCGCAGGCGGCTATAGTATAGACAAAGGGGTTGTGGAGGGGAGTCTCCCTCCACATAGCTGCTCCCATATGGGGGCGGCGGTGGGGAGGAATCTCCTCCCCTGCCTCTCTTTACCAAAAAACAGAACCCCCGGTTTAAAACAAACAACGCTTTTAGACATGCGTTTTTTTTTTTTAAATCTCAATACAAATTCCAAAATTACATCTGTCGTACGGACGACGACAATTAATATTTATATTTTTACTTTAAACAATAATATAAATATATATTATATATATATACACATATATATATATATATATATATATATATATATATATATATATATATATAGAAAAAGGATTTAACATAATAGATGAATTGGGAAAATATTATACAAATATTCATTTACAATGCAATTGTGCATTTTTTCAAAGAACAACCAAATTTCACAAAGTTCAAAATTAAATCTTTTAATCTTATTTTCTTGAATTCTAAAACAATAAAAGAACAATTAAACCAAAACGGATCTATTTTAAAAACAAAAGTTTCAAAATCCTCAAGGTTTCTCCACCTAATTTCTACATAGGGTTTTCAAAAAAAATCTCATTTTCTACAGAGGGTTTTCAAAATAAATTTCATTTTCTACAGAGGGTTTTAAATTTTCCAAAACAGATCTAAAGTGTTGCTCAACTCTAGGTTTGATTCAAATAACAAATTTCTTTTCTAAAACAGATTTAACAATCAAATCTTTAATCACTACTATTTTAAAAGTAACCAAGAAGAATAAAACACAAAGAGGAAAACCTGGTTCAAGAAGCTACAGGAAAAGATTAATTTATGATGCAAGCCTCCTCCATAGATCTCTCGAATTTTCTTCAATCCTCCAACGAATCCAATCCAAAACCCAACAAATGCAAGCAATCTTTCCTCCAATCAATTCTACAATCAAACTTTCTTCAAACCCTTATTTGTGCAAATCTTTCCAAAATTTCTTCTCTGTTGTAAAAATGCATTTTTTCTACAAACTTTCCTCCCTAAAATTAAAACATGCATTCCTTATAAATCAAAAATACCTAATATAACCCTAATTCACATTACATGCAATTTAGATAATAATTTCAATTTTCGAAACCCACTTTCAATGCAATTTCAAATAATAAATTAATTTCTAAAGTTGAAACTCATTTCCCAAATAAATATTTAATTACAATTTCTAATTTAATTCCCACAAGTTGAAATTAAATTCTAAAATTAATTTTATTTCTTTTATTTCCTTTCATTCTCTTGCATCACGTTTAATTAATTAATTTAATTATTTAATAACTAAATTCAACCCTCTTGGATTAAATATAATTAATTAATTTAAATATAAACTTTTATCCACATTACATTATTTAAATTAAATAACCATCAACATGATTTAAATGCAATTATTCTAAATATCTATTCCCAAATCAAGAATCCTTCAGAATTAAATAACATTAAAGCAAGATAGACAATGACTCGACACACACGACTGATGACACACTAAGGCTAGGGTGTAAACTTGACACATATTACCTAGCTACTATCTCCTGTTCAACTTAACCATTGGATCAACATGCTCGAACCTGTGAAACCAAGTGGAGTCGATGTCATGTACCTGCAATCCTGCAACCAAATAAACAACATCATACAATATATCCAACATATAATACACACCGTGAAGGAGAAATTACGGATTCGCAGGGCACTTGCAAGCGAGTGACTCGAACCCATCCTCTTCACCAATACACTCATCAAAACTGACACTTCCATCATAATTCCAATAATCTCATAATAACATCTCATGCTAATTCTATAACATCATTAATCCATAATGCAAGTGAAACAATAATCAAATAACCACATCCTACAATAATAGTTGTCTCTCAATAGTAGCGATCAAAACATCATAATGAAATGTATCCAGAAGTAAGGTAACTGCAACCAAACATAGCATAAAGCAAACCGAACAAGAAGCAAAATGGAGGGGTATTACAGAGATTAAGTGTTAGTCCAAAATTGTAAGACTTCCAGAGAATTTTAGAGGATGAGGGCTATCATTTCTTTATGTCAACCAGTTATTTTTCCTTGGGTAGTGCATGGTGTCTTTTCAATAATTTACCCAGTTTCCACGAATGGGGTTGTTTTGTGCCTCCTGTGAAAGGAGTGGACTATGTGCTTGTTGCCTCCAAGATGTTTGGAGTGAGTTCTATTATTTGTTTCCTCCTTGAGATGGAGTGGTTATGATGCCTAGGTTGTATGCATTTGTGATTCCCTTGGTGATTAGTTTATTTGTGTGTTGTCAAGTAGAAGAGTGGCTTCCATTAGGGGCCAGAGCCCAAAGAGGTAAGACTGGGTAACCTTTGGAAGTAGTTTAATTAAGTGATAACTAAATTAATGTATTTAGATGATTAGGATGCATTTCACACTAATCAAGATAATTTAGCCTCACTCATAGACACAAGGGCTTGTTTAGACTTGGGATGAGTGGGAAGGCCTGAGATGGCATCATCATCTATCTTGTCCTTACGAGAGGTATTTGATTCCGCATGAGTGAGTATGATGGCCAGGGTTCGGTTGAGGTCACCAAGATACTCGAAGCCTATGAAGAATGCCCAAAAGAGATCTCATGACTAACTATGCGATGACACTCTGTCTAGGACAACAGTTG
Source organism: Sequoiadendron giganteum (assembly GCA_007115665.2). Taxonomy (NCBI): domain Eukaryota; kingdom Viridiplantae; phylum Streptophyta; class Pinopsida; order Cupressales; family Cupressaceae; genus Sequoiadendron; species Sequoiadendron giganteum. The sequence continues at coordinate 311,368,537 of CM021104.1, forward strand.
TTAATTGTTTTATGTGTATGGTTCTCTAAACATACTTGATCTATTTTATGTCTGGAAGCAATGTGACCTATGTGAGTGATGTGTGAGTTGTACTTGTTTAGTTCATTGGTTGGTTGAGTAAGTATGTGTCAGTATGAGTCTGCCTATGGTTAGAGGTTGTAGATCTTTGTCCATGTTACATTGTTACTATCTCCTAGCATGGGGGGTGGACCTTCGGGTACCACTTGGTTGGGTGGAACATGCACCATACACCGTTGGGTCCCCTTTTATCTTCAGTACTTGGTGGTGAGACATCCAGATGGACAGCTTGTGGTTCTTGTTTTAAATTCTTGCATCGTAATATTTTGTTTTGTATAAGTTATTTATCCCTCTTATGTTTATGAGGTGGAATTATGTAATTGTAACACATTTGACTATTGCCTCATTTTGGGAATGAGTGATGTAACCAGTGGTTTAAGTTATTGAATTTTATATCTTCGATATTTATCTCATTGTTGTATGTGGTATAAATGCTTATTTCTTAAAGTAATTTAATGCAATGATTATAATGAGGTATGTTGTATGGGTTTTAGTAATATCAATTATGTAGCCTTAGGGGATGTTGTCGATTGTAGATGAACATGTATGTTTAATTCACTTCAATAAAAAAATAAAATAGTACACTTTTATCGTGAATTGAAACTTCCTTTAGGGTTGCGTGGTGGGGCATTACATATTATTTCAAAAATATGTAAGAATAGAATCTGTCAGAAATTGAATGTAGTTTCTAAACTACTAGGTTTAATTTTATTTTTTTTAAATCTATTTGGTGAAAATTTGAAATTTCAATGCAGTAGTACTTAAATTTCAGGGAAAAAATAAAAAGTAGGTTGGTATGCGTAGGATCATGATGGGCCAAAAAGTGGCGTTATGTAAGTGATATGATGGCCCATGTGGCTGACGAGTTTTTTTTTACCCAAAATTGATGAAACAAAAATGGTTTTTAAAGGATATTCTCATCTTTCCACCAATATAAATTATGCTTTACTTTGAATTTGATAAATAATTATTATTCATTTTCTATTTGAATTACGACTAAACTCCCGATTGATAGGCTGATTGAAAAACATCTATAGCTTTCAAATGGTATCACATTTTTTGAATCTAAAATATGTTTCAAATTCTATGCTTCACATACTATATGATTAAAAAAAATAAAAATGAATTTCATGAAGTTTTGACCAAGTTAAGGTGGTCAGACATACGATTTCTTATATTTTTCAAAATTTATAATAAAAAAATCATAATTAATTATTTATTTAGGAAAAAAATACAAAAAATATGCATCACATCAGGACATGAGTCCTCTACTTATATCTAAAAGATTATAAAAAAATACTATAATTTTATTGTGGCTAGGGTGGTTAGATAGACACGTACTTCTTATTTTTTCCTTGAAATTTAAGTACTATTGCATTGAAATTTCAAATTGTCACCAAATAGATTTTTATTTTTTAAAAATAAACCTAATATTTTAGAAACTAAATTCAATTTTCTACAGATTCTATTGTTACATATTTTTGAAATAATATAGATAACTTATTCAAATTTTTACGTCAAGTTTCCTAACTCTAATTTTCTGAATTTTTATTGCCACTTAAGAGCCTATTTTTTCCATGATGATCCTGCACATACCCAGGTGTCTGTCTGACCACCCTAACCACAATAAAATGATAATATTTTTTTATAGTATTTTAGATATAAGTAGGGGATTCATGTCCCAATGTGATGCATATTTTTTTGTAATTTTTTTCCAAGTAAATAATTAATTATGAATTTTTTATTAAATTTTTTTAAAATATAAAAACTCATATGTCTAACCACCTTAACTTGGTCAAAAATTCATGAAATTCAATTCTTCTTGTTTTAATCCTATAGTATGTGAAGCATAGAATGTGATACAATTTGAAAGCTATAGATTTTTTTCAATCAGCCTATCAATCAGGACTTTAGTCGTAATTCAAATAAAAAATGAATAATAATTATTTATTAAATTCAAAGTAAATCATAATTTATATTGGTGGAAAGTTGAGAATATCCTTTAAAAACCCTTTTCGTTTCATCAATTTTGGGTTAAAAAAAAAGTCGTCAGCCACATGGGCCATCATATCACTCAAATATCACCACTTTTTGGCCCATCATGATCCTGCACATACCCGGGTGTGAACTTTTTATTAGATAGAGTAGGTGAATAGATATTCTAGAAAAATGTGAAAAATAGACTCAACATTATTCTCACAAAGATCACACCTATTTAGGATTCTAATGGCTCTATTTTTAAGATTATCAATAATCAATAATTTACTCTAACAAGCAACCTACTAGATGTCATTGAATTTATGTAATATATTCTTGTTCAAAATCTTCTTCTTTTCAAACACCTCAACATGTATATCATGTTAAAGGAGATAAGTAGATGCAATAGTACACTTCCATATGGAAGAACCCAACCAAATGGTCTATTTTTTCCTATTAAACTAGACTATATAGAACTCTTTAACTTCTCTATAAGGTAGCTAATAACCTCTTGATTGAGATGATTGAGAGGAGTAAATAAATTAAACAAGTTTCTACATTAAGTACCATATTCCTAGTAATTAGCCACACAGTACGAAAATAAAGAAGAAAGACCATTTTTGATAGCTAAACAAGGGATTAAAAAATTACGGAGAGTGTTTCCCAACCAAGAATCATACTGAAATCTAGCCTTCAACCCATTTCCTACATTTCAAATTCGTCTCTTTCTTATGAGTTATCTATAATTTTTTACTTTAATTCATATAAGTTTAAGACATTATATAAGTTATCCAAATTTGGAAAATCAATAACAAGTAACCCATTGAAGTATTTATCCTCCACTATATTAGTTCAATTGTTATTCTCTTTTGCAAGTCTCCAAATAATTCTAAATGGGAAACATAGTGTTGGGTTTTAGTTAAAAAATTACACAAAATAATTGTGAATGGGAAACACAATGTTGGGTTTCAGTTATTTGAGTCTCCTTGTTTAAATGTAGAGGGTTGTCTCATGGTGGGTTGCTTGCTTCTTAAAACCCATGATTTTGCAATATGGAATGTTACAATACAGTATGACTGTCTTCTAAATCACACATTCCATTGTTGTGTTTAAATTTCGGTTGATTGATAAGAAAAATGCAAAAAATAATTTTGAATGGGAAACATAGTGTTGGGTTTCAGTCATTTGAATCTCCTTGTTTAAATGTAAAGGGTTTTCTTATGTTCAGTTTCTTGCTTCTTAACACCCATGGTTTTTTAACATGGTATGTTACAAAACAATATGAATGTCTTCCAAATCACACATTCCATTTTTGTGTTTAAATTTTGCACCATTGAAAAAAAAGCTTTACAAAATAATTATGAATGGGAAACACAGTGCTGGGTTTCAGTTATTTTAATCATCCATTTGAAATGTAAAGGGTTTTATTATGGTTGCTTGCTTGCTTCTTAACACCCACGGTTTTGCAAAGGTGGCATAATTTTGATCCCAGGTTTTCTTCATCATGGTGCTTCTTGGTGAAGTTGCGGAATGGGAAATTGAGCCAATACCAATCATTTAGCCTAATTTAATGTGGCTCGAGGAGGAATAACTCGACATTGTTTCTGAGCTACGTTCTCTTGCATGGAAGGAAAAGTCTAGCTATGCCGAATATTGGAGGGTGATTTATGTCTTAGATAGAGAGGAAGAGCGAACCAGATTTAATAATTTTCTTAATGAAATGGTTGCAGAGATTTTCTGGGCTTCGGCTCCTCTGGTTGTTTAGCGAACTTGGTTTCTTTATGCAGTTGTCAACAAAAATGATTTCTTTCGATATAAAATGAATCTTTACTTTACATGCATGAAAATTTTGTAATTATGAATAGTGAATGAAATCCTAGGGTGTAATGGAAATAGTATCTGTTTCTTAATGAATTATTGCAACCTTGGCCATTTTAAGGAGGATTGCGAATAATTATTGGAGAAAAAAAAAGGGGGAGGAAAGAAAGAGAGGAAAAAGGGGGAGAAGGGCATTTTCTATTTTTAGACAATTTTTTTATGCAGCCATGGAGCCTTTGAACCCATATTTTGTATTGAGAAAAAAGGAAATAAGATTGAATCTTTGAGTTTGTTAATATTTTCCTGATGACAAATGTCTTTGTGCTTCTGTGATCATTCTTCAATATGATATTTGCTGAGTTGAATTGTGTTGATCTTTATTTGCCGAATCAATGAATTCTAAAAGAAATCATCTTGTGAAATTAGTTTGTTGTTTATCTTTCCTTGTCTCATGGTTGGTTGCTTGTTTCTTAAATGGTTGTCTCATAGTGGGTTGCTTGCTTCTTAACACCCACATGGTTTTGCAACATGAAATGTTACAAAATAGTATGAATGTCTTCCAAATCACACATTCCATTGTTGTGTTTAAATTTCACCTGATTGAAAAAAAAAAACTGCACAAAATAATTGTGAATGGGAAACACAGTGCTGGGTTTCAGCTATTTCAATCTCCTTGTTTAAATGTAGAGGGTTGTTTCATGGTGGGTTGATTTCTTCTTAAAACCCATGGTTTTGCAATATGGAATGTTACAATGTAGTATGACTGTCTTCCAAATCACACATTCCATTGTTGTGTTTAAATTTCAGTCAATTGAAAAAAATAACTGCACAAAATAATTGTGAATGGGAAACACACTGTTGGGTTTTAGTTATTTCAATCTCCCTATTTAATTGTAAAGGTCCATCTCATGTTCGGTTGCTTGATTCTTAACACCACAGTTTTGTAACATGGAATGTTAAAAAATAGTATGAATGTATTCCAAATCACACATTCCATTGTTGTGTTTAACTTTCGCATGATTGACAAAATCAATTGGAAAAAATAAATTTGATTTGGAAAACACAGTGTTGGGTTTCAGTTATTTGAATGTCCATGTTTAAATGTGAAGGGTTGTCTCATGGTGGATTGCTTGCTTCTTAACACCTATAGGTTTGAAACATGGAATGTTACAAAATGGTATGAATGTATTCAAAATCACACATTCCATTGTCATGTTTGAATTTCACATGATTGAAAGAAAAGTGCAGAAAATTATTGTGATTAGGAAAACACAATGTTGGGTTTCAGTTATTTGAATCTCCATGTTCAAATGTCAAGGGTTGTCTCATGGTAGGTTTCTTGATTCTTAACAACTACGATTTCGCAACATGGAATATTACAAGACAGTATGAATTTATTCCAAACCACACATTCCATTGTTGTGTTTGAATTTCACATGATTGAAAGAAAAGTGCAGAAAATAATTGTGATTCGGAAAACACAGTGTTGGGTTGTTGGACTTTCCAATTTATAGCATGTGTTTGTGTTATATTTTATGCGTAGCTTGATTGAATCTATCACCTTTAATTTTCCCCGGTTGAAGCCGAAACGTCATATTGGTTTCACATGGGTGAGAGCAATGCAAGCACATTTTACCTATGTTTAATGCATGATTTTTTTCTTTTTCTTCACACAATCCACACTAATTTTTAGTATTTGTCTAAAGATGTGATTTCCTAGAATGGGGAGAGGTTTGAAATGGAAGAAGCTATGTGAATTGCAGGTGCAAGATGTACAAAATGGAGGCTCTCCTTTTTTGTTTTCCGATTTGGAATGGGCTACTATTTTTGTCAACAAGGATAAGGTCCTTGACCTTGTTGCAGCAATTCCTCTTACGCGACTTGATTAGTTCATTCACGGTGAAACGTCCGTTGAAGATGTAGAAACCAAATATTTGGACAAGAAAATAAGAGAACCTACCACTTCGTGTCCCGTCTATGATAAAACTTATAACAAAACAACTTTGTATAAGAGGTTTGTATATCGACATTCATTTCTATGGTTGAATGATATTTTACTCTCTTGGTTGAACATGATGAGATGATGCCTTTCTTGTAGCTACTGGTGTCAATACGGTCCTAAAGACAATAGAAACCAATCTCCACTAGAGAAGAAACCACATAAGACATTTATACAAATGCGAGGTTGTCAATACCACTTCATGGTAAAGGTTATGCAAGGAAAACCTGATGTTGCCTATATTATCTACAAAGAAATATTCCACATAGATAAAAATGGTGAATTTTTTCATGGCATTCATGACACAAGTGGAGAGAAGCATTCTATGTTTTCTGCTAATCTATCCACGGAGTGTAAAATCTATATTTAAATCCTTTTGCTCATGGACATTAGTGTCAATGCAATAATGGATAGACACATCAGCGATCCTCTATTATGTGGCATGATGTCCAAGAGAGATCAATTTCATACAAGAAAGGATGTTATGAACACTTGGCGAAAGGTGTGTTCTACTGACGCACAAAAACACAAAGTTGATTTGACAAGTATCCTACTATGGAGTGGACAGGACTTTGACAACTTCTTCTACTTTCAACGACCTGATGTGAACAATACACCTTTTGTTATCAGGGTTCAGACTCCATGGATGCTAGATAGGATGGTTAGTTTCTCACAAAATTTAGTCATCTCGATGGATTCCACATTTGCAACTAAGAAATATGAGGTCTGAGGCCTTACAAACATTGAAAAATAGTTCATCATGTTTTCAATTATCTTCTTGGCTGTAAACTTCACAATGGTCACGCCAAGTTGTTCTCTCTATAGTACCCATTGTATACTCTCCTTGTTTTCGATGAGCAATAGAGTGGTGTGTCGGTTGCGTGGGTAGTATCCTCATGAAACAAGATTGAGGACATCTTTGCGTGGCTACGCATATTTCTCGAACATGGAAGAAGAGCTAGGCACAACTGGAGAATCAATTCATTTTTTACCGATGACGCGACTACAAAGATCCAAGCCATACAGTATGTGCATCCATTTCTTCATTTGTGTACCTTTCTCATTTGTTATTCATTTTCATTGCCACTTTCTCATGCAGTTGAGCGGTAAACAATATCGTTCGTATTGTCTATTAAGGTTGTCTTTCAATGTCGTGTGCTTCTATGCCTTTGGCATGTCAAAAGGGCCTGGCTAAAAAATGTATATAAGTATGCAGCCAAGGAAAGGGAAATGGATGTCTTCTGTAGTCTTGGCACAATCATGATGGCAATCGTTGACACCAAAGATTGCATCACTCAGCTATTGAACTCTTTCTTTTAGGAGTTCAATGATCAGCCCCAATTCTTAGAGTACTTCAAGAAGACTTGGTGTGAAGGAGAAGGTCGAATTGGTGAGTTGATAATTTTCGTCACCTCGCATGATTCGCACCAGGTTATGTGCAGGATCATGATGGGCCAAAAAGTGGCAATATGTAAGTGATATGACGGTCCATGTGGCTGATGACTTTTTTTTTACCCAAAATTGATGAAACAAAAAGGGTTTTTAAAGGAGATTCTTATATTTCCACCAATATAAATTATGCTTTACTTTGAATTTAATAAATAATTATTATTCATTTTCTATTTGAATTATGACTAAAGTCCTGATTGATAGGCTGATTGAAAAACATCTATAGCTTTTAAAGGGTATCACATTTTTTGAATCTAAAACATGCGTCATGTTCTATGCTTCAGATACTATAGGATTTTTAAAAAAAAAAATTGAATTTCATGAATTTTTGACCAAGTTAAGGTGGTCAGATGTATGAGTTTTTATATTTTTTAAAAGTTGTAATAAAAAAATCATAATTAATTATTTACTTGGAAAAAAATTACAAAAAAATATGCATTACATTGGGACACGAGTCTTCTACTTATATCTAAAATATTATAATTCTTTTTTATCATTTTATTGTAGTTAGGGCGGTCAGACAAACACCTACTTCTTATTTTTTCCCTGAAATTTAAGTACTACTGCATTGAAATTTCAAATTTTCACCAAATAGATTTTTTTTAAATAAAAATAAACCTATTAGTTTAGAAACTAAATTCAATTTGCAACAGATTCTATTCTTACATATTTTTGAAATAATATAGTTAACTTATTCAATTTTTTACATCAAGTTTCCTAACTCTGATATTTCTGAATTTTATTGCCACTTAAGGGCCTATTTTTTCCATGATGATCATGCACATGCCCACCATTCAAATTCTTTGATGTCACATCTAATACATTGTGGCTTACTTGACAATTGGATGTTTTTTTTTGCAGCCATATGGGCGAAAAATTGCAGACTATTCCCACATGCCAACCAAGATATGAATGCAACCATTGAGTCGTACCATTGCGTACTAAAAAATCGGTACTTGTACGATCATTCAAAAAAATGCAATAGGAGAATGGACTATTTGTATTACACACTTGTGTATAAAATGGAACCATTCTATAGGCAAAAGGAAAAGTTGCAGCATTATGGTTTTTGATGAACAAAAATTATTTAAATATCTGATCTAGTGTGGAGTGGGCCAAGGCAATTCCAGACGATGACTATATTCTTGATGAAACAGATCCTAGACGGTACTGGGTGAAAAGTCAAAGTAGGTCAATGCACTACCTCGTTCGAAAATTTGGGGAGAACCTTTTTGTTTGTGATTGCCCTTGGAGTTTGCAGGGGAACACTTGCAAACATGTCGTCAAGGTTGCTCACTTGATTAAAAGATCATCTGTCGTTGAAGGGGTGGTCCATAGTAAGTGAATTTCAATTCGAATTGTGTTACTTTATTGGAGTCAATTGTATTTTTCATTTTCTACAGCCTAATACAAATTTATTTTGTGTCCTCATTTAGATGGGGGAGGTCAACCAATTGATATAGACATAGATTTGAATGAGATATTGTTAGAGGGGGCCGCAGAAGAAATCAATCCTAATGTTTTGACCCCTGTGCAAGCTCCTTCAATGACTCATGTATATGATAAAGATGTGGTGACAATGTCTCTTTGGAATGACACTAACGAACTCTTGAAGAGAGTGATGCGTACACCGTCACAATCTCTACAATAGGTGCAGTCATATGCAAAATACATGGACAAGTTTGTAGAGGACCTACGGCAATCAAATGCATTTCTGTTTGAATTCATTATGGATTCTGATCAAGCTGCAACTACCACCGTTTGCATGCATCCATGGTTTAGTGTTGATGTCCAACCCGATGTACGAAGCATTTCGTACAACATTCAGATCACCGAACCCCTTTGGATGACTCCTTTCCGTTGTCCATGAACAATAGTTTAAATTTGAATGTCAATATTCAATGTGAGACTTTAGGTGCAACTGCTATGGATGTGGCAGAGGATACAACATCTAATATGGGTGAGTATGAGAAAACCCATTTCAATTTCTTTATTGTAATAGGAAATGGTATTGCAAATTCCTTTTTTCCAGTATGTGCTTGTACCACATCATAAAATTTATGATTTTTTTTATGGATTTTTTTGTTCACTTCAGCATTCCAATCTCGAGAAAGGAGTCCTCTCCAATGGCTATCTTTCGTGAGTGTAAACCCAATGGAAGGTATGGTTCGAATTTAATAACTTTGCTTACATAAGTCCAATTTTTGGTATGACGTTATGTAATTTAAGAAGTGTATTTGTTGAATCATGCAAGGGAAGCGAACCATTCAATATTTGGTTGCTGATCTTTAGAAAATACAAAAGATTTCCAATGAAAAAGGATGCGTACAAATTGGTAACTAAGGAAAGTGCATTGAAAGGGGCTGAAAGTTTGTTCCTAAAGCATGGGCAGACATTTCTAAACATGTTTCATATCGTGGTAGAGCAAGGGAAGGTTTTGAATATAGTATTATATTAAAGCCTCATTTGATAGAGATTTTTTTGTGCATAAAGTAAGGGTTTAGTAGATCAATGTTGGCTTGAGCCTTTATATTTGTAAAAGTAGATGATTCCTAAGTTATGAGAGCTGTCAAAGGACTATTTCAAGTCATTAGGTGTTTCAATGATGATTTAAGACCCGGTCCTCTATAAATTTGGGCTAATTGAGTGCATTTCCAGTGGTAGAGTCATGTTTTCAAGAATTCTTTTCAAAACAATAGCATCTCAATTTGTGATATATAAAAATTAGCACAAATGGGTTTCTAGAAAAGAAAATACCTTATGGAACAAACACTTCAAACAAGCTCTTCTTCGCTATTGTGGACCCCAAAATAGGCCTATTTTACAAATAGAATAATTAAGCCTAAAACATTCTTCAAGCACGACTAATTAAGCCTACAAAAACTTAATCTTACCTTAAACTTTCTTGCGCCCAAGTTTGATAGACATTCACTTACTAAACCCACCATATTTCACCTAAAAGTTGCCTTATGAAAGGTGTGCGATGCAATGGATGTACTCAGCGATGTGATCTCCATCACTCAGGGAATGATTCTGATAGGTTAGGTTTTGTTGCTAGGAAGATGGCTTTTTGAAGGGAGAAAGGAATTAGGTGGTTTGAGTTGTTGCCCCTGTAGACTGTGAGTGGAAAAGAGCATTACAAGCGAGGTTTAAGGATAGGGTTTCATCAGAAAGGTGAGGGTAGTGATGTCCCTTTTTCTTTTAAGCATGTGCAGGCCTGAATAAAGGTGTTTGAGTTGGATTCAAGGTTTCAAAAAGAGTCGAATATAGTTTTCCAAGTTACCCTCATGTCAATTGCTTGAAACAAGGGTTTCATGAATAGGCATTTGGGATAGACAGTCTTTGCAAACCAAGTTTGGATTTGGTGGTTTTGAGGGCTAGTGAGACCTGCCCCATTGGTTTCCTAGGCTAGTTGTATGATTTGATTGGTGTGTTTGCTGAAATTTGACGTAATTGGCCTTGTCGACAACGTTATTTCTTGTTTTTGTACAAGTTGTTCCAAAAGAGCCATATGTGGGTTTCAAGTATGTTGAGGGGGACTGAAATGGGTCTCTACAATGATGATTATTTGCAGGGGTTGTTAAGAGTTTCAGATAGTTTAGTTGACAAATTTGAGTGTGTTTTCCATCGTGCAACTATTATGTGCATTTTGTGTTTGGAACATATGAAGACATATTACAATGGAATTTTTTGTGAAAGAAAGGGTTGCCACAAAACAAGAAGGTGAAATTTGAGAGCTTGTTTTGTTACATTCTACAAAAAATAAAAATTTCAGGAACAACCCACTATGTTTTCCATCATGCAACTGTGATTATTTGTAGGGGTTGTTAAGAGATTCAGATAGTTAAGTTGACAAATTTCAATGTGTTTTCTATCATGCAACTGTTATGTGCATTTTATGTTTGGAACATATGAAAACATATTAAAATGGAATGTTTTGTTAAAGAAAGGGTTGCTACAAAACAAGAAGGTGAAATTTGAGACCTTGTTTTGTTACAGTTTGTAGAAAATAAAAATGTCAGGCAAAACCCACTGTGTTTTCCATCCTGCAACTGTGATGTGCATCTTGTGTTCGTAATAGAAATATATTTTCAACAATTCATTAGTTCAACTCATGTGATTGCAACAAATAGAATGCTCAAATTATTTTCCATGTTGGAAAAGACACCGTCCATACACAGTTACTTAGTTAAGAAAAGTTTTCTTTCGCTTTCAATTTTTTTTAGCAACTATTTTGTGTGTTTCTAATTAGAGAATGTTGTTGTATGTGCTGAAATTTTTGTTCTCTTTCCTTTTAGGCATTGTTCTTCCCACTGTTCGAATCATGCATTGCCATATGCCCATTGGAGATACTACACGTGTTTCCTTGTTCAGTTCAAAACAATAGGTACAACCTCTTTAGTGCATACATTATCTATATCTTCCACTTTGCTCGCTTATTTTTTTACTGTTTCCATTGCATTGACAATGTCTTTCTAATTAGAGAATGCAGGTCTACCTTCTAAAAAAGTTGTTTTGTCTTTCATTTTAGGAATTTTACAACCTACTGTTGTAGTTCTATAGAAGATGTTCCACAGTTCTCAAACATGGGTGGCTATTTGGTTGACCAACTACCACCCGCATCTTCCATGCAATATTATTTCTCGAATTGAGGAACTTAGCCTCCTGTATAGGTTGCAAGAAAAGATGTTAAGGAGAATTAATAGTGTAGACATGCAAAAATAACATTATGCATTCCGCTTTAACTAACATCATGCATTCAATTCTTCTGCTAATCAATTAAGACAATTTATTGATTTAATCCTAAGGTTCATCAAGCTTAATTAAATAAATCAAATTATTTAATTAAGTTCCTAAGGCTCTTCTTATTTGATTTAATAAATCAAACAAATCAAATATCAAATCTCTAAAATCCCCTAAGTTAATTAATCTAAATTAATTAACTTCTAAATCACAATTACCATTCTCTAGCTTTTGACTCAACTAGAGTCAAATCTAAACTCCTAACTAACCCACCCACTTGCATCAATAAATCAATTTAATTGATTTATTAAAAATCCTATTTTCTCTCAATAACTCTCATCTTTGACTTTTTTTGAACAAAGATTATTCCCCCCAAAACCCTCAACAACATGCATTTATTGACATTTTTCAAATTTGAATGGGCACATTGGCCAAAACTTGCACAAGCTTTGACCAATCCCATCATGCCAAGTGGCTCTATTCTATTGGAGGGGATTTAGTCCCACATTGGCTAAACTTGGCCTCTCTTCTCTCAACTTCTTCTATAAAAGCAATGCATCTTCTCTCATTTCTACAACACACTTTGAAGGTATCAAAACTATAGGCAACTTGAGCTCACAGCAACTCATTGTCTATCTCATTTGGCTTAGAAAGGGATTGGGAAAGGGCTCTCTCACATCTTCATGGAGGGCACCAATCCATCATAGAATAGGTTGTATTGCCTTTTCTCCATTACATGTTTGTTTAGTTTCAGCATTTTGTTTGGAGTAAATGGTATATGTTATTCTATGAGGATGCCAGTCCATATAACCAATGTATGAGATATGGCATCCTACAAATGGCGCTAGAAGGAGGGCATGATCTACATTCACATTAGTGCAAGATTTGTGTTTATGTTGTAAAAATCAACTTTATGCTTCCTGATTTTAGTTACTAAAAGTCTTTGCAATAAACCTATTCTAGATTCTTGAAGAAATCTTTTGGGTAGATAATTTAACACCAGTAAATTGAATCACAATGATAGATTTGTTACACCATTCATTTAAAGACTAACGGGCCTCTAATGTTTCTTTTCTTACAGCCATTTTGAAGTTACGGTAGAAATCATCTTACTGCTGTTCTATTTCATACGTATGACTACCTGCTACTGGGTAAAAAAAAAAAAAATTAAAATGTCTAACCCAGCTCGTATTGTTCACTAGGAGTGTCTATTGTTTTCATCATTGTTTTTGGTGCTTTGAATGATTGAAATTTTGCTTTTATTGGATAATGTTGCTCTAATTTTGATAGGCTTTATCATAGGAGAATACAGATCATTAGATGATGTAGTCACTTTAACCAACAAATATGACAAAAGATCCTTAACTGTAGGGGCCGAAAACCTCAAGATCTATGGCATTGAGGAGATTTCTCGGGATTACACATTGTGATGGCCAGTTGTTTTAAATGTCCATTAATTTGTTTTCGCGCCTAAAGTAATTACCAACATGGAGATTTTTGGAAACTCACCTGTCTTATAGCCGACACATTCACTGTAAGATTCCTGGTCCATCATAGATTTCACTTGCTTTTGAACTCCTGGCATTGGATTGGCAGCAGCGTCCACTAGTATCCTTCCATATCTATGATTCTCTAGATTGGAAGATGCATGGCTTATTCAGTTACAAATGCTTTAAGTTTACTGGCCATATACCGAGTTTTATGTCTAAATGTATATTCATTTCATAAATGATTATACCATCGTAATAACATTCATCAGGGATTTATACTCATGCTCTTGCTCACCAAATTGGATCAACTCCTAACTTGCGTATACCTTGCAGTCACTAACAGTCGTTGGGCTTTATGAGATCTGGCGAGTAGTTCATAGGTCTTGTCTAAAACACAGTGTGGTACCACCTATCTTCTTGATGAGATGTCTTTCTGCATTTAATAGCATCCATATACCGGTTGTCAATAACCTTCTTCCATGTTACTATTGCTGGCTTTACATCTCACACAGATTCTACAATGCGTGACAAGCTTAAAAGTGGTAAATACTTCTGTTCAGTGCGAGAGAAAGTGGATGGGGCGCGGGCAGTAGCTCACTGAATTTTGAGAAATCAGAAGTCAGAATCTGGGGCTATCTTAGAGCCAATGCACGACATTGATATTTTGAGTAGAGATCACTTCTCCTACACGTGAGAATATTTGTTGATGTAAATACCTTGGTATTGATTGACGCTTTTAATGTCATCACCAAAGCTGCCTCTTGGTGAGGGTCTTGGGCATCGCAATTAGTAGGCTGTCATAGGAGATAATTTATGGCATCCCCTGTAGGATAGATGTGAAGGCTTAGCGAATCCACAGTCTGGCGACAGAAAGCAACTCTATATTCAGTACATTGGGTAAACACAGAGGGGATAGCCATCAACCGCAATTATGACAAGAAAGAGTCACCAATGTGTCCAACCACCTGCTGTGCTGATAAACTTAACACTTTGTCATTATTGTCGTTGTTTATCTCATGTTTTAGAGTTCTTAATTTATTAAAGGTGGACTCAAGCTTTAGATATTGATTAGTGCTTTTAGGAATAAAATCTTTTGTTGATAATAAAAGCTCATTACCTTGTTTTTAATGTTTCGGCCAGTGGAAAGATCTTTGTTTGAGATTAATGAACATTTGAATATTGATTGGAACTCCCACACTTGAAATTGCATATAGTATGACCTTTTTTTTTTTTTTAACATCATCAACATTAGTTATTTTACTTTTTGGATTGGTAACATTAGCTTTCTAAATCAGTATTTCATGTGGTATAAACATAGTTATTATCTTGAGGAAAGTCTAATTTATTTTTTATGACAGGTTGAAACATCAAGATTGGCATCAAACGAAAACGAAGGCGAAAAGAGTGGAATTAAAGATTTTTGAGAACAAAACTTGGAAAATAGCATTTTTTAATGCTTGATTTGACAATCTTAGAGCTTCCATTTACTACCCTTTTTTTTCTGTTTTTAGCTAACTCACCTTTCAATTTGGGCTTAAAATCAATCAATGGCTTGATCTTTTCAAAGCTGGTTAAAATTGAACCTTAGACACTTACTAGATTTCAATTTGGGATTAAAATTGAACAAGGCAACTTCACATTTCAATTGGTGCTTTTAAAACGAACTCATAATTGCTTTGAGGAATTTAAAATTGAACATGTGTACTTTGTGTTTTGTAAACTTTTTTGCAAAGTAGTGTCATTTAAAAGGGCGTATGCGCTTCTCTCGCGCTTCACGGTGATCTTGAGAATCAAAAGTCTTTTTGATGACCCTAAGTTGCATAAAAGATTGCCTCCACACTTCAATTTGGGATCTAAAAATTGAACAAATCATGCGAGTGTGAGCACGATATATTGCGGAGGTTCTCCCCTTTGTTTTTCAATGAAGGTTGTGTGAACGACGGAATATGTTAGCTCGCTTTTGTTTATCTTAGAGGGCCTGCCTTGTGGGAAAAAGTAATCACCCAAGGGAACGACCCAACCGGGAACACGCTAAAGCCAAGCGACTTCCAACCGGTATATAAGTGTGGATTCTTGAGGAAAGTTCAAGAATCACGAGGATTATTCCGACGAGATGGATAGCAATGGACTCTCGCCGACGTTGGATAATCCCCCACGAACGGAATGCCCGAATTAGAACCCCTTGTTTAGAAATTGGCCAAAACCTTGTCTATCTTGTTGGTGCAAAAGGTCATGTCCTTTGAAGCCGCCCCACGTAACATGCGGTCTTGTTGTGGAAATGGAAAGTATGCCATGGGAGATTCATGGGTACTAATGCTTGGCTGACCCGAATAAGTGAGTGTCGTGGAGGGGAGCCAGTGTGGTCAAGCATTTAGCCATTCGCACAAGATATGCGCAGCTGGATTTATCCAAGTGGGAACCCAACAAGGTATTGTCTCATCAACCTAGGAGTGTGAAAGTGCTTGGAAAAAAAACACATTGCTTGATCTTGAAAACATTTGGAAAACAAACATACACAAAAACCTTGAAATTTCAAACACCTTGTGGGGAACAAATACCTATTGACGAACTTGCCCACTCTTGCTTTCCCTAGGAATCACATTCCTAGAGGTTTCTAAGTGTGCAAATTCTATCATCATTTGTTTCCAATAAGGATAAACATAAGGAACTTTTGCCCTATTTTCCTCGATTTCCACACAAAGGACATTGTGGGATGAGAAAGAGAATGAGACATTAGACATATAGTTTGAAAACCTAAGCAAGCAAGTGTCTTGGATAAAAAGAACCTCATTTAACCAAGATAAAAAGACAAATTGGATTACACATGTGTTTTCTAACATGATTTCCCGCAAGATCAAAATCCCAAAACCAAAGTTCAAGAAGCTTAGTCTAAAAGCTCGTGAGGAGCGTCTTGAGAGACTTTTCGAATTCAGGGAAAGATTGGTTTATAACTTTTACAGAAAAGCCTCAAGGAACAATCCAACATTATATGCATTTTATTGTCAACAAAATCCCGAATTGTTTCAAAGATTTGCATTTCTCCCATAGGAAGTCAAGCGTGTTCTTCAACACCGAGGTTTTGTAGAAAGAGAGTCACATCTAGGTTAAGGTTCAAGATCAAAGTTGTCATTCCCATTCATTCATCCATCAAATCAAAGTCTCATTTCATCATCAAACCTTTTTGAGAACTCTAGAATCAAACATCACACTAAACTTAGAGGGCTAAATCAACATCATCATATCTTGGCTTAACACACTTAGCCAACATAGTCTCAAATCATTGAACAAATTTTCTTTGAGATAACACAACTTCTTAAAGTCTATTAGTTCTCCAAAACATTGGCATAACACACTTTGTCAATTCATCCATTTTTGTGCAAATTCCCTTAGGATAACACAACTTCCTAGGGAAAACAACTTCACAACCAATCTTGTTTGACTTAACGCATCTAGTCAAATTATCACATTCAAATCAAATCAAAAGCCCTTTCAAAGTTTAGCACATATATTCAAAAATTTTTCCAAAGGTTTCATTCACTCATCTCATCCGTTTTAACCCATCATCATCATCACCATCTTTGATCTTTTATCTACCCTAGTTCTTCTCTTTTTGGACTTAAAGGATTAGGATCGAACAAATCCCTATTTTTATGGTCCAAACAAGATCTCAACACAAGAAGGACATGGAGAATATCAGAGACATATCAACTTCTATGGACATGAATCATCTAAATATCGAAGTGAACCTAGCAGGATCAAGCAATCCCCTAAGCAACTCTCCCGTATCATCACAAAATCTTCAAGAGGAGAGTCATCAAGAGGACGACATAAATGAAGACATAGGGATGACACCAGAGGAAATCATGGAAATGATTCAAAATCCTAAGAACCATAAAATTGTTAGTGCTATGTTCAAATGCATAAATTCAATAGAAAGAGGAGGGGACATGCCCCCTCCCAACCTTAACACAAGCACTAGTGCAGTTGCATCCCCGCTGTCAAACATCAATCAAGAAGTACCTTGCATCACCTCAATCATCACACCAACCTCCCCGATTGTGAACAAGGGGAGTGCCATGTTCCAAGAATTGCAAGAACACCGCCTTGTGGCTAATGAAGAAGCAATCATCACCCCTACATTGATTCCGGAAAACTCATTTCACCCTTACATCCCATTCACATTTCATAATCTCGCTGGTTCATCCTCATTTCAT
The DNA here is from genome assembly GCA_007115665.2 of Sequoiadendron giganteum. Classification (NCBI taxonomy): domain Eukaryota; kingdom Viridiplantae; phylum Streptophyta; class Pinopsida; order Cupressales; family Cupressaceae; genus Sequoiadendron; species Sequoiadendron giganteum. Next base: position 311,386,305 of record CM021104.1, read on the forward strand.
GCCACACCAGCTTATCAATTGAACATACCAAATCCCCCACCGCATGAAGAAGTTGGTTTGCTCGGAACGACAGAAGCTATCAATCCCTTCTCTTTCCAAAGTGGTCCGTCATCCCTTCCCCCACTTCCTTTCACATCTGCATCGCCTCCTGGAATAGGTCTTCCACCTTTAACCATCGAAAATTTTGCTAATCCAAGCAATCTGACCACCACTTTGAACCCGCTTCTTTTGCCCATATCCTCGCAACAAATCACAACCATTCCTATCACCACGGTTAATGCATCGATTGGTCCTCAAGTCTCCCAAAGCATGCCTCATCAAGGACCAATTGTCTCGACCACCCCGCCCACAACCCAAATCACAGTCACAACCGCAATCCCTCCACCCGCCACGACAGTTGGCATGATTCCTACTCCACCACCAATCCCACCGCCAAAGCACAACACGACTAATTCATTCTCCATCATGTTGCAAAATGCACAACAAGCTGCCTGCCAAAAGGCACTCCAAAAACAACAAGCCGCACAAGCGCAAGCACAAGCACAAGCGCAAGCACAAGCTCAAGCTCAAGCACAAGCCGCACAAGCACAAGCACAAGCGCAAGCGCAAGCTCAAGCCCAAGCTCAAGCTCAAGCCCAACAAAAGACACAAGCTCAATACCAAGCGCAATTGCAAGCAATCCACCTGCAAGCCTACCACCAAGCCCTGCAAGACTTTCAGGCACAACACCAAGCTAAACAACAAGCTTTATTGGCACAACAGCAGCTCGACCAACAACAAGCATTGTTGGCAAAACAACAGCTAGACCAACAACAAGCGTTACTAGCTCAGCAACAACTTGACCAACAACAGGCTTCATGGGAACAACAGCAGATGGACCAACAGCAAGCGCTATTGGAACAGCAACAGCAAGATCAACAACAAGCGTTGTTGGCACAAATGCAAGCTTACCAACAAGCCCTAAACGCACAACCAAGCTCGCAGCAAACACCGACCAGTATGCTCCCCACCCATCAAACACCTCCAACACCTCACCACTCATTCATCCCGCCCCCCGACCCAAGCAAGGATGTCGCAACACAGATCAAATTGCTTTCGCAGCAGGTGTTGGACTTGCAAGCAGGAAAAACCACAAGGACACCAGGAAACTTGTGCCCTTATCCATTCGATAGGAGTCTCACCATGGTACCGTTTCCAAAGGGATTCGAGATCCCCAAATTTGATAAGTACAATGGAATGGGCAACCCTGAAAACCACGTCAGGGAATTTCAGGTGCACTGCATGGAAGTCGCATATGATGACACGTATCTAATGCGGCTCTTCCCCGAAGCCTGACTGGTCCAGCTATGGAATGGTTTTCTCGCCTACCCACGGGCATTAAAACATTCGAGGAAATTGTGGAGGCTTTCCTTAAAAATTACGCTTTTAATATGGGTGCGGATGTCAGTTTAGAAGAACTATCTGCACTCAAACAAAGAAGAGGAGAGTTATTTGCATCCTTCTTGCAAAGATGGCGATCCAAGGCCAATCAGAGCAAGTGGGCCATGCCAGAGGAACAACAAGTTTGCACCATCATAGCCAACTTAGATGAAAACCTGGCGTTCTACCTAAAAATGCAGTGCATCACATCTTACGATCAACTAATTCCAAAGGCGCTCAACATCGAAAGAGCCCTTACTGCGCGAGGAGGCGCACCTACATTCACTCCACCACAGGATAACCGCCCGTCCAACAACTACAATGATAAACCTCGAACATGGTCGAGGAACAAAAATATCACGAACGACGGCGTGGTTGATGCTAAGGTAGTCATCAGTGCTCCTAAGCAAAATACCCAAAATCATCATCCGCAAACTCATAATCACAACAATGTGCAGGCTAATGTGGTAGTAGCACAGTCACAACCACCTTCCACTAGCCAAGTCAACAATGTGGGTAATCAAGGAGGACCACCTCCCCGCAACAAGTTTCCCCCCAAGAGGAAGTTCACAGCCCTTGGCGAATCGATTGAGTCTGTCATGAAGAAATTGGTCAAAGAAAACCTAATCAAAATTTCTAACTCCGAACAATACACAGAGCCCATGACCAAACCGCCGTGGTACAACGAGAATCTCCTGTGTGACTTCCACAAAGTTAAAGGACACACGACCGCCAACTGCATGAGACTCAAGAACATCATCCAAGACCTCATTGAGGATAAGGTCATCAACATCGAGCAGCCGGTCGGAAACCAAGACCTAAAAATCTACACGAATCCGATGCCGAATCATAATCAGGGAAATAACCAAGGGAATAATAAGGGTAAACAAAAGTATGCTAGTGCCAATCTAGTATACGAGGAGATAGTCGGATGTGTCGACGAGTTGGTCACTGTCATAAATATCAAGGGAACCAACAATGACTGTGGAGTCACCACACGAGGCGGAAAAGTCACCATTGCCGGGGCACCTGCTAAGACCCCCATGACCAACACAAAGGCGTCCCCTATGATTACAATGTAATTGACCAACTGAAGAGAACACCCGCACAAATATCCATCATGGAATTACTAAAAATCTCCGCCGCTCATCGACAGATCCTGGATGAAGCACTAGCTGCCTCTACCGTCGCTGCTACCCTTGACACAGAGCAATTTCAGGCTATGGTAGGTAACATCGTTACCCCGAATCTCATCACATTTTCGGACCAAGATTTCCCCCCGCAGCCATCTCATAACCGGGCACTTCACCTCCAAATCCTAGTTCATAAAAAGAAAGTCAAGCGAGTCCTGGTAGATGGTGGTGCAGGTCTTAATATTTGTTCTCTAAAACTTATAAAGAAATTGGGATTCACCGAGGATTCCATCAATAAAACAAAAGTATCACCATAAGAGCATATGATGACCAAGAAAGAGTGTCTCAGGGCACTATCAAGATCCCCATCCAAGTGGGGCCAACAACCATGGAAACAACTTGTCAAGTTCTTGACCTTGATTTGCCATACAACATCCTCCTGGGACGCCCATGGATACACGGAATGAAGGCAGTGGCCTCAACCTATCATCAGTGCATTAAGTTCTCATATCAAAACGAGGAGGTTACCATATATGGGGATCCCGAACCCTTCGCCTATTGCAAAAACTTGGAAGCCAAGTTTTACAAGATCCCTCAAGTACCTAAAAATGATGAAGGACCATCCACTTCATACATAGACCCAGCTAATCTCGCCTCCACTTCTGCGACAGAGACACCCGCCATCCCCGACATATCTGAGATCAAGAACATGATACAGGACAATGGATGCGGTGATTATAGAATGAAGAGAAATGCTTTTGTTGTAGGAGAGTTACCACAATCTCCTAGATCACATGGGCAACCACAATTGACTCAAACACCTGTCCGCACTAGAACAGAACCCTCTGGATTCCACAGTTGGGGGGATCTCAGTCAAGAAAATGTGGACGAGGAGGACATCACAAACACTCTATACCAAGATGAAAGACCCACTCCCACCCTACCCATGGAGGAAACAAACAGAGGGTTACAAATGATGTTCGGCATGGGCTATAACAGGAATGAAAGCCTAGGAAGAAATAGTGATGGACGGTTGGAGCCCATCATTGTAGAAAGAAGAACGCAGAACCTTGGCCTCGGCTGTACCCCTCCGAGTATAACTGTGCGTGGCAGAAGTGTTCCTAATAGGGCAGTCAGGTCCTCTCCTCGGGTCTCGACAACTAATCTTAGATTACCCGTGTCCACAGGCCTACCTCTCGATAACTTCACATTTGACATAACTGACGTTTGTAGCAGCAGTGATGACGATGACACCATAGGTGGCCTACCTAGGCTCTTTGGAGATTCCACCTTATTGATGACTAGTGTCTCACCCGCTGAGCCAATCCAACAAACCCACCAAATCCACTTAGTATACCCCCAACTCATCGATCACGACCAACGGGGACCGCCGATTCTAGACTCATTCGAAAATGATGAGGCTCTCTCCGAATTCATGGGACTAAGGGATACTATTCCATGTGGAGATCACAAGGCAGGATTTGATATCACTCTAGACACACAAGCATACTATGGGGAGACGATTGAGTCTTTCAGTCGCAAAAGAAAAAGATCGAGAATAAACTCAGAGTTATTGAGTGAAAACCACACTGTGACACTCTCTAACCATAAAATAGTAAAAATAAAGGACGCATCCAATGGCGAAAACCTCTCTGAGGCACCAGAGGATGAAGGATTCAATCTCCCCCCTACTGCTCTACACCAGGAGAAGTCAACAGTATTGGCAGAACAGTGCAACCCGGTCAACTTAGGAACAGAATCAGAACCACAAATTACCTTCTATGCAGAATCCCTCCTAGAAGAAGAACAAAAACTACTAGCAGCTTTCCTAAAGGAGAGAAAGGTAAATTTTGCATGGACCTATGCAGACATGCCAGGCCTGGATCCTGAAGTAGTAGTGCATCATTTGGCCGTTCACCCCGGAGCAAAACCAGTCAGACAGAAGCTAAGGAAGATGCACCCACAAATAGCCTTGCTTGTAAAGATTGAGCTACAGAAACTTCTGGATGTTGGCTTCATACGCCCGATTGACTATCCAGAATGGGTATCTAACCTCGTACCAGTCTCAAAACCGAAAGGGGGCATCCGCATCTGCACTGATTTTAGAGACCTAAACAAAGCATGTCCCAAGGATGACTTTCCACTACCCAACATTGACATGATAGTGGATATGACAGCCGGACATGAGATGCTTTCCCTAATGGATGGTTTCTCGGGGTACAATCAGATATTGATCGCAAAAGAAGACCAACACAAGACAGCATTCACATGTCCATGGGGCACCTACTGCTGGAATGTAATGCCATTTGGGTTGAAGAATGCAGGAGCTACCTATCAAAGAGCCATGACATTAATCTTCCACGACATGATCCACAAAACAGTCAAAGATTATGTAGATGACATACTTGCTAAATCAAAGAAGAGACAAGACCATATAGCAACTCTAAGTGCTATCTTTGACAGGCTCGAACAATATAAGGTTAGACTCAACCCGAAGAAGTGTGTCTTTGGGGTGCAATCAGGGAAGCTGCTAGGATACATAGTTTCAATGAGAGGGATAGAGGTAGACCCTGCAAAGGTAAAAGCAATCCTTGAAATGAAAGCACCAAGAACGTTGAAACAACTAAGAGGATTGCAAGGAAGACTCCAGTCCATCCGAAGATTCATAGCACAATTGGCAGATAAACAGATTGCCTATTCACACCTACTTCACAAGGGAGTAGCTTTCAGATGGGATGACAAATGCGAGAAAACATTCAACAAAATAAAAGAATATCTACTTACACCACCTGTATTGATGCCACCAATTGTGGGGAAATCACTAATCCTATATATCTCTGCAACAACAGCCGCCCTGGGGGCCCTTTTAGCCCAACATGATGAAAAGGGAACTGAGCGGGCTATCTACTACATCAATAGAACAATGGTGGGACATGAGCTCAATTACACGTCAATAGAGAAAGCTTGCCTAGCATTGGTATTTGCAGCTCAAAAATTCAGACACTACATGCTAGCGCACCAAATCAAGTTGATTGCCAAAATAGACCCTCTAAAGTACCTATTGACAAAAGCAGCACTTACAGGTAGAATGGCTAAGTGGGTAATGATATTATCTGAACATGATATTGAGTATGTAGAACGAAAAGCCATAAAAGGACAAGTCATTGCGGATCAGCTGGCAGAAGCTCCCCTCTACACAGATAATCCACTCATATCAGAATTCCCAGATGAGTCCCTTTTTAACCTTGATGCAACAGACCACTGGAAGCTATACTTTGATGGCTCTCACACACAACATGGGTCAGGAGCTGGTGTGTTTTTCATCACGCCGCAAGGAGATTGCATACCTAGATCATACAAGCTGGCATTCCCTTGTACGAACAATATAGCGGAATATGAGGCTTTGACCATAGGACTCAAGATTGCCGCACAATGGCGAATCATGGCACTAAAAGTCTATGGCGACTCGCAACTTATCATCAACCAAGTCAACGGCGAATACCAAACCAAGGATGATAAGCTCACACCATACAAGAAGGTGGTAGAAAGCCTCAAGGAATCTTTCATCGATATTACCTTTGAGCAGATACCAAGGACAAACAACAGAGCAGCTGATGCAATGGCGACAATTGGATCCTTACTCGACATCCCTCGTAACGTCTCGAAACATGAATTCCTGTAGAGCAGCTTCTCGTACCCACATTCGAGGTACCAGAGTCAGAATACGCATGTGAACTCGTTGGTCCCAGTGATCTTTGGTATCATGATATATACACCTACCTAAAGTTAGGAATCCTCCCCACTGACATCACCCCAAACCTAAAGCGCACTTTCATCAAAAGAACTTCACGATTCGTCATCCTAGGAGAGACCCTCTTCCGTAGGAGTACCGATGGAACCCTGTTACGTTGTTTAAAACCCGAGGAAGCCCTGACTGCTCTAACTGAGGTACACAATGGCATGTGTGGGTCACACTCAAGTGGTATGACCTTGGCTAAAAATTTGCTAAGAACAGGGTACTACTGGCCGACGATGGAAAAAGAGGCACACAATTTTGTCAAAAAATGCTTGCAATGCCAACAGCATGGAGATCTTATTCATGCACCAGCTCAAGAACTGCATCCTATTGTTACACCTTGGCCCTTTTCACAATGGGGGCTTGATCTCATTGGTAAAATATCACCCACCTCATCCAATGGCCATAAATTCATTATCACTGCCACCGAATACTTCACTAAGTGGGTCGAAGCAATTCCCATGACCTACATCACCGGAAAGCAGATATCCAAGTTTATCCTGAATTACCTCATTTGTCGGTACGGTGTCCCCCAATCCATTATCTCTGATAATGGGACACCCTTCAAGAATCAGGATTTCTGTGACTTATGTGAAAAATTCAAAATCAAGCATCGCTTTTCCACACCATATTATCCACAAGGCAATGGCCAAGAAGAAGCTACAAATAAAACCATTTTGAAAATCCTCAAGAAAACAGTCAATGACTCTGGTCGTGACTGGCATCTGCAGTTAAATCCCGCCTTATGGGCCTACCGCACTAGCATCCGCACGCCAACAGGCACCACCCCATTCTCTCTGGTCTACGGATCAGAGGCCATACTCCCCATTGAGATCGAGCTCCCATCACTAAGGATATCACTGCAAAACCTTATCACAGATGAGGAATACAGGGTCACAAGACTCAATGAGTTGGAATTACTAGATGAAAGGCGCATGGATGCCCTTAATCATCTACAAGTGTACCAGAATCGCCTAAAAAGGAGCTACAACAAGAAGATCAGACAACGCACTTTCCAAGTTGGTGACCTCGTGCTGAAAGAAAACCAAAAGAACGTGCCAAATCTAGATACAAAGGGAAAATTTGAGCCCAACTGGCTGGGACCTTTCTTCATCACTGCAAGTTACACATCAGGGGCATATCAACTAGCAACACCAGAAGGCGAGCCTCTGAATAGCTCTCATCTCAAAAAGTTTTATGCCTAAACATTGCAAGGTATAGAACCAGAAAATACAAAAACAATCAGAAAAAGTCCTGAAAAAATGGTTACCTCGATGAAAACCTAGCAAACAAGCATTTGGGTGACAATAAAAAAAATCAAAAGATCAAAAAATCCAAAAAAATCAGAAAAGGATTGAAAAATAGTAAAGAGAAAAAATCATCCTCTATTGAAAAATAGTAAAGAGAAAAAATCGTCCTCTAGTGAAAACCACTTCGGTGGCACTTTGGGAAAATACCTTGGTGAAAACCTGGCAAACAGGCATCAAGTGTAGATAAAGTACCTTCCCCATCTATCAGGATCTGCACAACTCATCCACTCCATCACATTCCACTTACCCGTTCGCATCCATACCATAGCCTGCGTTGGCATCTGTACTATATTCCACCATTGGAACTACTTGGCATTTCAAAGGTCAGTCTGTCCTGCCTTTATCGAAGTAGTCTATCACACCACACTGGGGGCACGTTCTCGCAACATCGGATCGGATTCGTGTATATTCTCGTGATCTTTTTCAAAATCCATCAAAAAATTCCAAAAACATTCAGAAAACTCGTTCAAAATTCCAAAAACATTCAGAAAAATCATCAAAAATCCAAAAACATGTCGAAATATCAGAAAATCTTCAAAAATTTCATCATTAAGTCTTGTCAATTTTTTTCTACCTTGTCGAACTACGTCGTCTCTGAGCTTGAACGTAGGCAAGGTTGATCTTTGATCATCCCCCGAGACGGTTGGGTCAGTCCTTTAGGCGTCCATCGCATTGGCAATCTGTTTGCCCATCTAGTCTGTATCTTAAGTCAGTCCTTTAGGCAATAAAATGGCAATCCATTTGTCCATATTATCATCAAGTCAGTCCACCACCAGTCGAACTACGTGGTCTCTGCGTATATAACGTAGGCAAGGCTAATCTATGGATTAGCTCCCGAGACCCCTAGGATAGATCTTTAAGTTAGTCTGTTCATTGTAAAATCTTGAAAATACCAAAAACATTGGAAAATCTTGAAAATACCAAAAACATTTGTAAAACATCTCAAAATTTCAAAAAAAAAAACAGCCTCAAAACATTTGAAAAAACCAAAATGGTACATCCATTTCATCTCGCTTTCACTCATGATTGTCATCATTCATAATAAATCATCGTCGCTTTCACCCTTTGGTGAGTTAGTCAGAAGCAAGTTTAGTAGGTTCTAAAGTGAACGCCTAATCATCAAAGTCTCGAAGGTCTAAGTCAGTAAGTTAGCAAGTTGGTTAACTCAGAGTATCAATAGCTTATCACGCAATCAGTCTCACCAAAACCCTGATCACTACATGTCCTAGGATGAAGCTTTCCTGCGATGGACATAAGCATCAGGTACCCCACATTAGTTTAGCCTGGCTAGCGATGCGAAGAACATTTGCTTGTTTGTTTACTTTATTTTTGTCTTTTTGACTTATCTTACTTTGCGCTCATTCCAAGGACCTCTCGATGATGCCTAAACAAAACAGGTTTAGAGAGAAAGGAATGGGGCAATGATCATTATCTTTTTATCTTCTGTGCTTGTTGGATATTCTTGTAAAATAACTTCATCATGCATACTTTGTTTTATTTGTAGGAAGGATGTTTTAGGTGTCTTGTTGACCACATAAGAAGGCTTGCCTTTTTATGTTTTGGCCCGAGATGTCTAGAATATCTGAACTGCATTCTGAATAAGGTTATGTTTGTCAAGTGTGAACAAGAGTACTCCTATCTGATTGTCAAGTCAAAGTCCATCACACTAGGCGCAACGCCATCCTGGTTCTTAATACCTTGATGCCTCGCACCTAGGTGTGTTATCAAACATAAAGAAAGGTATGCTCCTTTCCCATCCCTGGATAAGCAACACATCATTATCATTCATCGTCATATCCAATAAAGTCTCGATGACTAATGGACTTATTGGACTTCTACATTCTTCTTAGATTTAAGGGTTCATCCCTCTCATTCTTCTATCTTCTTTCACGCTAACAATGCATCCATCTTGCATCCGTATTCTCATTCTACATAATCATGTCATACCATCATATCAGGACAACGTCATACCATCTCATCCATCTCACATGCATCGCATAATCATTTAACATGCTTAAAATAATATAGATTTGTTATTCTAAGCATCTTTCGAACATCTCATTTACATCATCATTACCATCCATACATCCATTTTGAACCTCTTTGTCGCGAGATCCACCTCAAATTGTATCTTTTTGCTCGATCTCTCGAGGGGGCAATGTACTAACGTACTTCTTTTCGCTGGGGCATCCGAAAAATCGGAAATTTTTTAATTTCGATATCGGAAACATCATTCTTTGAACCAATGCAACAAGTACATTGCTTCAAAGAGGGGCAAAATGTAGACATGCAAAAATAACATTATGCATCCCGCTTTAACTAACATCATGCATTCAATTCTTCTGCTAATCAATTAAGACAATTTATTGATTTAATCCTAAGGTTCATCAAGCTTAATTAAATAAATCAAATTATTTAATTAAGTTCCTAAGGCTCTTCTTATTTCATTTAATAAATCAAACAAATCAAATATCAAGTCTCTAAAATCCCCTAAGTTAATTAATCTAAATTAATTAACTTCTAAATCACAATTACCATTCTCTAGCTTTTGACTCAACTAGAGTCAAATCTAAACTCCTAACTAACCCACCCACTTGCATCAATAAATCAATTTAATTGATTTATTAAAAATCCTATTTTCTCTCAATAACTCTCATCTTTGACTTTTTTTTTTTGAACAAAGATTATTCCCCCCAAAACCCTCAACAACATGCATTTATTGACATTTTTCAAATTTGAATGGGCACATTGGCCAAAACTTGCACAAGCTTTGACCAATCCCATCATGCCAAGTGGCTCTATTCTATTGGAGGGGATTTAGTCCCACATTGGCTAAACTTGGCCTCTCTTCTCTCAACTTCTTCTATAAAAGCAATGCATCTTCTCTCATTTCTACAACACAATTTGAAGGTATCAAAACTATAGGCAACTTGAGCTCACAGCAACTCATTGTCTATCTCATTTGGCTTAGAAAGGGATTGGGAAAGGGCTCTCTCACATCTTCATGGAGGGCACCAATCCATCATAGAATAGGTTGTATTGCCTTTTCTCCATTACATGTTTGTTTAGTTTCAGCATTTTGTTTGGAGTAAATGGTATATGTTATTCTATGAGGATGCCAGTCCATATAACCAATGTATGAGATATGGCATCCTACAAATAGAAAAGGGCCAAACCACACAGATTTGTAGTATGATAATTATACTCACTTCTTCAACAATGTCTTTGGTGTATGGGCACATATGGGCATGTACATTCAATATTACAATCTACAAAGAGAGATTGTCAGTTTATGTGATTGGCCAATGTCTGTTTACCGAGAAATTTGAGACCTTTTCCTAGCTGGATGCATATGGAAGGTGTGAATTAGACCAACAGTTATCATACATAGGCACAATCTTATAGATCAGATGAGCATGAGGTTTATGAGATTCCTCAAGGGGGAATCTCTAATTAGTAATCACAAAGGTCCTGTGGAGGAATGGTTTTTGGCTATGTTCAAATTCAACCACATTGTCAAGTTTGAGATCTACCATGTCAAGCCCTCCTTTAGGCTACTACATGATAATTACGGGGTGCCAACATTGTATGTTGTCAATTCCACCTTAACAATCAAAGTGCGACAAATTCTTCCAGATGCTAAGAACACAAAAATTATACCTATTCGTAAATGGTTGACATAAACCTTAGTGTTACCAGTATTCCATGTGCATTGTAATTTTCTTCATATTGTATAATATTGACTCCAAATGGTTTTACATTTCATTGTCTGATGTGCATTGTTCTTATAAAATTTGATGGTGAACTTGAATACATTGTTTTGTTATAGTCTTTTTTTTCCATTCTACAACTTTTCTTGTGCATCTTCTCTTGGAAATGTATAAGGATATTGAAATGGAATGCTGAAATAGAAATTCAAAATCTATAAATGTCTCTGTACATTCATGACTTGATGAGTTTTGTTTGTGGAATATCAGTCGTTGTGTAATTTTGTTTTGTAGAGGTTTTTGGGCATAGGTGACTCCATTCCAAGATAGGGATTGGTGAATTTATGAGTATTTGGAGACCATTAATTGACTTTCCTTTCAGGACAAAATTATCAAAAAGCATTGATTGAACAGTATGTGGAGTGTTTGGAATTTCCTTCCTTGAAAGGGTAAAAAGACATTGAAGATTCATTTGAACAAAGTATTTTACATTCCATGGAACTAAGTTAAGAGTGTGAGAGTCTTTTGTCGTTGCCTGACAAATTGAATGATTAAAGGAAACCTAATTAGGTTGGTTAAGGATAGTCTATTTTGAAAGTTCACATATGGAGGTGTTTAAGTCGGGGATTGGTTTATGTCAGTCATTTTTTCTTGTCTAAAAGGTGGAGTTTTCCAGTTTAGTCATCTGACTTGTTTGCAATAGCATAGCGAGTTGAGTTGTTTGACCCCTGCAATGTCATCAAACGTTTCTTGCAAGCAAGGGTAGTTAAAAATTATGAATCTCAACTTCAATACATTGTCTTCTTACTGTGTGCATAACACTAGCTGCTGTCTTCGCACAAGATTTGTAAAGTCTGGGACAACCCAGTGTGTTTTCCATACTGCAACAGTTAAGTTAAATTTGTGTTGGAAATATATGAACAGATAGTGAACAAGACTGATTTTCTTAAAGAAAGGGGTGTCATAAAACAAGAAAGTGAAGTTGAAAATATTATTTTATTACAGTCCGAAAAAATAAGAAGTGAGCCACAACCCACTGTGTTTTCCATGATGCTACTGTTATGTAAATTTTATGTTGGAAACATATGAGAATATATTGAAAAAGAGTTTTTTTCTCAAAGTAAGTGTTGTTAAAAAACTACAACATGAACTTCAAAACATTCGTTTCTCACAGCCTGCATAAAATAATAAGTGAGCCACAATCCACTGTATTTTCCATGATGCAACTGTTATGTGAATAATGTGTTAGGTAGATATCGAAGAAGAGTGTGTTGTTGAAAGTAAGGGTTGTTAAAAATTATGAAGCTCAACTTCAATACATTGTCTCGTTATTGTGTGCATAACACTAACTGCCATCTTTGAACAAGATTTGGAAAGTCTAGGACAACCCAGTGTCTTTTCCATCCTGCAACAGTTAAGTAAAATTTGTGTTGGAAACATATGAACAGATAGTGAACAAGACTGTTTTTCTTAAAGTAAGGGGTGTCATAAAATAAAAAAAGTGAAGTTGAAAACATTATTTTGTTACATTCTAGAAAAAATAAGAAGTGAGCCACAACCCACTATGTTTTCCATGATGCTACTGTTATGTAAATTTAATGTTGGAAATATATGAGTAGATATTGAAAAAGAGTTTTTTTCTCAAAGTAAGTATTGTTAAAAAACTACAACATGAACTTCAAAACATTCATTTCTCACAGCCTACATAAAATAATAAGTGAGCCACAACCCACTGTGTTTTCCATGATGCAACTGTTATATGAATAATGTGTTGGGTAGATATCGAAGAAGAGTGTTTTGCTGAAAGTAAGGGTTGTTAACAATTATGAAGCTCAACTTCAATAAATTGTCTTCTTATTGTGTGCATAACACTAACTTTCATCTTTGAACAAGATTTGCAAAGTTTGGGACAACCTAGTGTGTTTTCCATCTTGCAATAGTTATGTATACGAACTATTATACAAGAACCAATTTAGGTTATATGGAGAAAATACTCCAAGATAAATATTTTTTTAGAAGTAAATTACCCTCCTTAAATGGAGAAGAGGTTTGAAAAACTAAGTTTGTAGAGGATAAACAACTCATAGAGAGTGGTGTTTTAGAATATTGAGACTTAAAACCTTAGTTTAAAGGTTTTCTAGAAGGATGAATAGGGTTTTCTAATCCACCAATATATTCTTTGCT